>RJWJ010004656.1:0-74132 GCA_004363605.1 Indri indri
TGTACACTCAGGGAGCCAGATGGACATGATTCCTGCCCTCATGCCGAGTATGATATTTGGATATAACAGATTTTTCTTAAATCACTACATAATAAATTAATTTGATTTCCATCATGAAAGGCGTAAGTGGAGGGCTATGAGCTCAGTGGAAAGCATTCTTTGCCATTAATAATGCCAAAAGGTTATTGCGTCTGGCCTTCCTGGATTCTTGTTTACATGTATTTTAAAATTGACATTGACTTCTTGCCATTTGTGTTTGTTCCTAAGTGGAGTGAGAGGCTTATTAATGATTAGAATTATTGTTGCTATTATGAATGCGCTAATTAAAAGAAAATTCTGTCACACGGCTTTGTGAGGCAAGCACGAGACTTTACAGTTAGAGATATCAGATCTGGAAGGGTGGAGAGAAAAGTGTGAAATAAGAAAACAGAGTTCAGGATAAGGGAAGGCGTTCTAAAAATGCCTACCGTCTTCCATGATAGATTATACTTTAGGGCATTTTCCCTGGGAAGGGCATAACAAAAAAATCTACTTGTTTTTTGATTGGACGTGTCACTTTTCTAATTTTGTGTGTGTGTGTGTTAGGGTAGAATTAGCCAGCTTCTTCTCAGACTTGAGTCCTGAGAGCATCTTGTTGTCTACAGGTTTATTCAGAGATGTCACACTTTCAAATTGATGATCAGATGCCAGACCGAGGATGCTAAGATGACCAGGACACAGTCCCTCCCTGAGAAGTTCATGATATAGGGGGCAAGGAAATGAAACACATGCACAATTCTTATGCCTTGGGACAAAGCATGCTACGATGGGGACAATACAGGCACCCAGGAGGGGTACCCCGCCTTGTCATTGGGAATAAGAACAAATAATTTCTTACATCACGAACATCTATTTATTTCGCATACTCGATATACTGAACTTTGTCAAAGAGACCAAAATAGATATAATAATGATTAAGAGCTTATATCTATTGAAAAATTACGTGATGGTTTTCTAATTGTCCATTTTAGTGATCTCTTCTCTAATTTTCTGGTCTCTCGCTGGTCTTTTCCACTCTACCTGGAGCGCTACGTGGGCAGACGCTGTGTTTACCAGAATTCAGCTCAGGGTCTGGTCCACAAGGGGTGGGTGTTTACATGTGTGTTGACTTACTTTCCAGGAATTACACTTTAGATGCTGGAGATTAAAAGGTGATTGCAGTACAAGTGCAATATAAGTAGCTTGTGTACCCTGAGATCTGTCAGGGGTTCAGAGGAATGAAATTGAGCCTACCGTCTCCCACAGAGTGAGCAGCTGTTACGTATCTGTTGAGTATCCCCAGAAGAGAAAGTGTTGCTTGATTGCCTAAAAGGTTAGTAAACTTGCATTGAGACTAGATCGGCAAGAAATTTGGGAAACATTAGTGTTACTATGCCAGGGTAGTGGTTTTTGGATTTCTTTCCCATCTAAAATTATTTCTACATGCTAATGTCACTTTGAAAACAAATAAAATTCACGGCAGATGAAAGTAGAAGTCATTTTTTTAGAAGTCAGTGTTTTTCTTATTTAACCCGAATTATTGAATTTGAGTCTTTACAACTTTCAGTGACTCTTGGCATTTTTTCCCCCTCCAAGCGTGTTTCAAAGGGGAAAACCTTTATGTTCCATGAAAATATTTTTCAGATTTACTTCCTACATTTGTCAAATCAGTTTGCAATCTTTAATCTGCAAGATAATTTCTGTGTGGACATAGGAATTATAAAATTCTACTTAGCCATTATCAGGAAGCTGGCCATAGGAAACTGTTGAGTCTTAAACATAATAGAAAAATCTGGCTTTAGACATATTTGTAGGTTTTTCCCAATGTCAAGAGCTAGTACTGGTCAATAAGTTTTAGACTTAGAATGATGTTAATCTATTTTTCTCACATCCGTATTTTTACCAAAGTTTTGGGGAATCGTCTTGGTATCTTACCAACAATGATCAAAAGGATTACTCATTTATTCGTTCAACATATTTATTAGGTGTCTGTTACTGCCAGACACTGTGGTAGGTTCTAGGAATTCAGCATTAACAAAACAGAGACAACTCCGTGCTCTCAAGTTGACATTCTAGTGGGAAAGACAGGTCAAACACAAATAAAAATATAGTATGTCAGATGCTGAAAAGTGCTGAGAAGAGGAAAGGGGGAGCAATCGAGAGGAAGCTTCTTTTAGACAAGTTCTTTAGGGAAGGCTTGTCCGAGGAAGGGACATCTGAGCTGAGACCTGAATGAATTGAAGGAGGAATTCCTTCAATGGAGAGTTGGAATAAACCAGTTTCTTGTACTCATAGTAACTATGAGTCATAAGAAGAAGAATACCATGATCAAAGAATCATTGAAAGTCAAAATGATTGAAAATTTTGCAATGGGTGATAAAGACCACTCATTACAGCCAAAGAACCAAAAGACAATGAAATCTAAGAATTTTCTACACTGCTATTTTTTCCACTATAATGTTCATTTGTATCTTCTAAAAATTGCATGAAGAGTTGCAAATGGCCTACGAACAAGGTTTTTAATTTTGAGGATTAGTTGCTAATATTTAAAAATCAGAGAAACCTACTTTAAAATCCATATTTTCAGCTTCTCTGGAAAACCTGGAAAAAGTGTCAATGGAGGCCCTACCTTCCCACATGGAATCAGTTGGAGCTAAGGAACATTTTCCCTTTTCAACAGGACATGCAACCTTCAATTTACCACAGTCCCCACTATCCCCTACTACCTTCCAACGAGCCCACTGAACTTGTTTGTATTTTCTTCTTGGACGCTATATGCATTTCAGTTTCTGATCCCAACTTCAAAGGTTTATATTACTAACCTTAACTGTTCATTTTGATGAATTTGTGACCATTCAAACCTTAGCTTACATCTACCACTAAGTTAAAAGTTCTCTAAATCAAGAGCTAAACAGTTTTTAATTTAACAAATATTTATAAAATGTCTACAGTGTGAAAGGTTAATCTGCTAGAAAAATAGAGGATAAGGGTTAATAGACAGACTCTCATCTCTTTATTGGGGAATAAAACTATAATTACAACAATATCCTCCACATTTTTGAATACTTTGAATCTAGTCAAAGCACTCTGAGATCTGTTACTTTATTTGCTCTATCCAGAAATGTAGGTGAGAGAAAACATGAATACTATTGGTTTTAGTGTGGGTATTAAGTGGAAAGATAAATACCAAGAGGTGAATGTAGTTGTCCAACATGACAAGGCAGCCAGTGTCAAAGCCAAGATTAGAGCTGTAGGTTGGTGTTCGTTCTCAAAGGTTCCATTTTACCGACTGTAATCTCTGAAGTACTGACCTCTGTCAGGGGTTGGCAAACACTTGTTTCTGTGAATAAAGTTTTATCGGAACACAGCCGTGCCATTTGTTTACGAGTTGTCTATGGCTGCTTTTGTGCTATAATGTCAGAGTTGAGGGGTCACAACAGAGACTGTATGTCCCACAAAACCTAAAGTATTTACTACTTGGCCCTACACAGAAAGAGTTTGCCAGCCCTTGGCCTATGTGGTAGCTGCTCAGTGAGGGCAGGGGTGAGGGGACGGGGGGAAATGACATTGCTGTGTTCCCCCAACAACTTGGGAACTGAAGAAGAGCTCACCAATCATGGTGGGGGAAACTGGTCAGCCCCAAATACACTAGTCAGAAATATCAAGAGCAAAATCGAAGGCTCGATTAGGGTTCTCAGGTACATATCACAGAAACGACACCAGCTAACAGAAAAAAGTTTCACTGAATCTTACTGTATGGTTCATGGAAGCACCCAGAGGTCCAGAGAATCAGATTTGAAAGCTACACAGCAGGAATTGTGCCCAGACTAAAGCCAGGACAGTGCCTGGGGAGCCACTCCTGCACTAGAAGCTCTGGAAGGGCCGCCTGTGCAGGGCAGATGGCTTTCGCCCTTGTCAGGATGAAGACTACCTGGCACCTGCTTCCTCACAGCCTGTCCTTCTCAACCAAAGCCCTGTGTTGGTCCATTCGAGGGGCAAAGCCCGGTTTCTGCCTTGAGGAATGTCCTTCCTTCCAACCAAGCTACTGGGATGCTGATATGGTGGCACAGACTATGTCATTAATTTCCCAAAAGGAAAATATAGATCACAGAAAGTCAGTGAGTACAGCATTTTTTAAGGAAAAAAAAAGGAACAGATATGGAATTTTGTCAAGGGGATTCCAAAGTTGTCCACGGCAAAGGGCATCTTTGGTTATTGAACATCGTTGAGAGTCTGGCCTATGATGGGAAAAAGTTTCACATATGATAATCTTAATAGTAATTGCCAATTATTGAGGCATCAGTGCAGTGGTCTAGGAAGAGAGTGTGATTATTGGCCACATATTATGGGCGACAAAACCAAAGCCCAGCGGCCAGACACACCTGCCATGTCCAGGCAGTGGACGCAATTCAATCTGGAGCAGTCTGTGCCCTAAATCTCCACACTGGCTAACAGGGGTATTTGTAACTATTTGTCTGGAACATTTCTGAATCCAGTAGCAAAGCAATCCTAGTCAGCTCTCTCGCCTCTCAAGGACTCTTTCTGAAGTCCACCTAAATTTCACCCCCTGGCCAGTAAACAGTACACGTAAGCCACTCTCTGACCACAACGTGCTTTCCCATGCTGCATGTACAGTTACCCAGAACAGCAGCTGACCCCCTGTTGAGTTTACTCTATGTTGCCCTCCCCGGCATTAACTCATTTAATCCCCTCAACAACCCCATTGCCATCATTTTTAGATTCAGACTGAATTTTAGAGAATTGAAATAACTTGGCCAAGGTCACGCAGCCAGTAAGCGGCAGAGCTGGGACAAAAGCCACATGCATCGGGCACTACATCCTTCTTAAATGTCCCCTCAGGGACGTGGAATGATCAAGGAGGTGTCTGGATCGTGACGTACTCTCCCATTGGTCCTTCACAGTCGACTCTGAGCAGGTCGATAGTTTCAATGATGCAAGAATCACCATTGAAAACCAGCACGAGGACTTGAAACCCACATCCATTTAGCACAACGTTCATGCTCTTCAGCACAGATTGTGCAATGTGAATATTTTTTTAATCTCTGTAGCACTTTTATACTTTTCAGTATAAATTAATAAACAGGAATTCCAGGGTAGACTTTGGGCTCCTGCAGCCTGCAGGTAACAGGAGGCTGACCCGTCTTGGATGCTGTCCAGACTGAATGAGCACCGTTGAGAAGGGCAAAGGGAAGACTCTGGCACCAGACAGACTGGTTCTGGATGCTACTCTGTTAATTACCAGGCATGTGTCCAGTGGTGTGCTAGTAAATATTTAACAACTGGCTCTTCAGGAACAACCAAGCCCTGATTTGTAGCATTTACCCATTTCTGTGGTGTAAATACTCCCAGTGTGGGAAGAGACATGCAGTCAGCTCTCATGAGCTCTTGTGAGCTAGGACAAGCTGGTTCCTGCATGCTGCAGTGTGCTGGCTAGTTGTTTGATTCCTCTAACCTCCAGAGACCTAGCAAAAGGCAAGTACCCACCTCAGGGGTTTAAGAGGATTAGTGACAAAGCATGGTGAAGCAGTCGGTGCCACGCCTGGCACTGTGGTAGCGTTCACTAAACATCATCATTACTAGCTGGGATTCTATTAGATAGCATCCTAATGTCTTATGCCTCAATTTTCTGATCTTAAAAATAGTAATAAAATACTTTCCCCACCTCTTACTCAGGATAATTGGAACGATCAAGTCAGATCATCTACATCAACTGCTTTTGGAAAGTTACAAGCTTATTTTTAAAAAAAGATAGAGTATTTTTCGAAAGTCAAGTCAAAACTCAGAGAATAAATTTTTGCTGGGCAAAAATTATACAACTGAGTCATAATTTTTAGCTCTTCTGTCATCATTTTTTTCCTGAGCTTTCAGGCTCTCTTCCGTTCCTGATACTAATTCCCATTTAAAAGCCATTTAATTGAGAGCGGTCTGGAAACTTACCAGTTCAGTAAAAAATTCAGTCCATCAAGAGGTTCCGAGAGTCTTTTCAGTTTAAGTCTTTTTGATCTTTTACTCCTCAATCCTCTAATCCTTTTTGTGAGGAATCTTCAATAATCCCTGTTTTTAGTTCTTATTTTTCAACTTTCCCTTTGAAAAGCAGGATTTCCATCATATCTCAAAGGTGACGGCAGTATAAAGCCTTCTCCAGAAACACTAATGTGGTTGCGTAAAGACACCAGGCGTTTCCGTCGCGGGAGGCTCCAATGAGGCGTTCTCTTAGGTTTGCTGGTCTCTGCTCAGCCCCCCCGTGATCTTGGAGAATGCAGTATTTAAGTACATCATCTTGGCACTTTCCATTTGGTACATTTCTGCTTAGTCATTGGATTTTGATTTTGTCCCTATACCCTCCACTTACAAATAGAAATGCTTAACTAACGCTTCAACAACCCGAGCTCATAGATGGACATTAATTGCTCACAATACTCATCTCCATTCACAGACAGAGCCAGGCCTCTGGGTTGCAGGATAGCACAGTTGTTACAAATATGTGTTTTACAGTCCAAAATCCTCTGATTCAAATCTTAATCTTGTAACTTGCTAGATGTGAATTCTGGGCTAATTACTTAAACTCTGTATGTCAGTTTTTCCTGTAAAAACATGGACAATAGTAAGACCTACATCAAGAGGTAGTTAAGAAAGTCAAATGAATTTATGTTTGTATACATATATAAGGTTTTATATATAAACATATATATGAAAGGTTTTATATATATACACTTAAAAAACGTTTTATATATATATGGTTTAGAATAGTTACTGGTAAACACTAAAAAATAGAAGTGTTAACTATTATCATTATAAAGCTCACAAAGCAGTGTTACCCTAATTTCATTCAAGTGATATTTATACTTTTTGCCATATCTGCATACCATGTGTGCTATTATTTACTTATCATAAATGCTTTTATTAAGGAGAAAATTTTAATCACTAGTCTAAATGGAAATCAGTATCATTTAACAAAAAAAGAGGCTAATGGCAAAAAATAGATAAGTGACAACAAAACGATGTTCTGAGGTTAGAAAGTGTTAGTGAGATGTTAAAACCTTGACCTTGGACTCAAACTTGCGACTTTCTTCTTGGGAGCGTAGAAGAAAGTTCAAAACAGAGCCATCTTTCACTCTATAGTTCTGTCTTTTTATTGCTGGGTCCATGTACCTCCTGGACGTTTCTCACGTATATCCGACAATGTGCACCTCATGCTTTAGCTGAGATGCAGTTGAAGGATTCGTCACCATCCAGGTCTATAATGACTGCAAAAAACTCTGGGCAATTTGATGCATATGATTCTCGAGGACTGTTGCTCCTCTCAGCAGCCTCAGTTCTCAGTATCTAGCTGTCCCATCTCTAATTTTTAAAAAATGATACACTTTCTTCATAAATTTTTCAGATCCAGGTCTGGGTTTTCGTCTCTTCTGAAGTTCAGAAATTGATGTCTCATTGAGGACTTTGCAGTTTGCTCCGGGCTTCACAATGCTGAGTTGCCCATCTGCTGGCTCAAGGAAAAGATCAGATGTCAGTGCACATTAGCAGAAGAACGTGAGCATGCTGTTTTGCTGCAGTAAAGTTTTATTATTAAAAGATTGCAATCTATCCTATAGCACAGTCACCCAACATTCAATATGCCTACAATTTCCAAGATGTGAGAGTTAAGCTCTTTGGAATTAGCGCTGCGTTATCTCCCTCCCCCATCAGCACACCAAGATGGGAGAAAAGTGCTGTTTAAAAACAGCAGGCCAGCTGAGCCAGCGTTTCCAGGGATGTCTTGTCTCCAGCCCTTTGCCTCCCACACCCTTTATCTTTTTCTTACAACACAGGCTCTGGAATATCTGTGTCCTTTATCATAACTTGAGTTTGTTCTGTTCTTCCTTGGTCCGAGGTCAAAGCCATCTTCCTATAAACTTCTTTGCATTTTTGGTCCAAGGTTAAGGGTAGAGTGATACAAACCGAGAAATACATCTCTTATCTTTTCCCTGTTCAAGGCAATTGACAGTTTCGCATCATCGCTCAAGTTTCTCATGCAAGCTCTGGAAATTCTCCCCAAGCCAAGAGACTGAGATGAAACAAAATGTAGGAATTTCTGCAGGTCCAGGGACCCCATTACAAAATGGACTTCAGAGTCTGCTTACTATACAGATGGGAAGAACGAAGTAACAGAGGGATACGATTTGCCCAAAGTAAATCCAGGATCTTTGATTCCCATTCCATTTACATCAGACAATTTCAAGATAGAGAAAGGCATGTGACATTTACATTCCCCTATAGTACCCTCTCCCATGACCTCTAACGATTTGGCCACCCTGGCAAGTTATATCACCTTATCTCAAGTGTTATTATGTTCTTATAATCTCCTCCAACTAGAAAAGATTTTAGTGTAACCTTTAGAAATAGCAATGGGAATGATGTCAGGAAATAAAATCACTACCAACGATAAAACCTCAAATTTGGAAACTTTTGGGGAAACTGACCCAGTGAGAGAAGCCATAGAGTCCTGATAGGATTGCTAATCTATCAACCCCTGTGTTATCTTGGGTAAGTCATTCCTGAGGGGCAGCACGGCAGTTACTAGCGGAAACTCTGACATCCCAAAACCTTGGTTTGAATCTGGACTCCATCACTCGCTAACTCCTGAGCAAAACTTAACTTGTCCAAGTCCCATTTCCTTGTTTGCGAAATGGAGACAGCAATAGTATCTAGTTCCTAAAGATGTTGGGAGGATTAAATATTATGATTAGACATTAAATGCCTGACACACTGAAACACTAAACAAATGTTGTCTGTAATGATCATGTGATCTACCTACTTGAACACTCTTTAGTCCCAGACAGTAGACTGCAGAATTCAACGGCTACATACATACATCAAAGAATTGTTTATTAAATTACACAAAATATTGACTCTCATTCTTGTTCTCTCCTTTCTAGGCAGGTGAGCAGAGAGATAATATAGCCATAAAGGGGCCTATTAAATGGGTGATTTCACCAACTTTTTTCCATCACTCCCCCACCTATCATGGGTAATCCTCTTCCTTGGGGATGTTGTTCTTGACCCAAAATCTAACTGTACCTTTTTTCTTTTCATCAGGAGAACATTCATACATTCATTTAGATAAATATTCATTTATATCTGCAAGGCACCCTGCTATGCCAGGGGACATCAGGAGTGATAAGCTCTTGTGGCCCTTACATTCTAGAGGAAAGGGGCAGAGAACAACCAACCACTACAAACACACAAGATAATCGCTAACGCGGTGCTACGAAGGACAGCAAGCATGGCACTGGGGTTGAGAATCTAAGAGGTGTGTGCTGCCGTGTAAGTCCGGTGGGTGGACTATTTCCCTAGGGGTCATCGGGGAGCTCCCTCTGAAGAGGTGAGACATAAATAACTAGGAAGAACTGGTTTCAGAGATTTGGGGAAAGAGGGTTTCAGGCAAAGGCAAAAGCAAGTCTCTCACACAAGAAGGGGCTCCATTTATTTGAGAAACATAAGGTAGGACTAGTGTTGAGGTTGGGAGGAGAAGGTTGGGTGGCTGGACAGGGGCCTGAGCACAGGGGATCTTGTAGGCTGCCAAAAGGCAGGCAGCAAGAAGTCACAGGAGAGGTGTAAACCAGCAACGGTGGCATCTGATTTACCCTTTGAAGGAAAACGTCAGGATACTATTGAGTGAGAAGAACAAATAGCACAGGAGAGGAATCTAGTCTCTCTCTCAACCAAATAAATTGCATATATTTGTTCAAAAAGGATTGGGGACACCTCGTAACTGTCCAAAACTTCCTTTTGTCTCAGTTGGAGAATTGCTCTGATAAGGCATGAAGTGCCTCTGTCAAGGTTTGAGCCTCTCTGTCCCAAAAGGGCTTATCTGAGCCCTTTTTTGGCTTATGGATAAGACTCTAAGCATCTCCCAACCTGTGAACTGCATAATCCCACGAGTCAGTGGTGACTTAGTCTTAAGGTAGGTGGAGAAGGCTGGAGCCTGGAAATTATCTTATTCCTGGGCAGACCCCAACTTCAGAGATGGCAGATGGCCCCTGCTGTCCCAGACAGATATTAAGCTGCACCCTATTTTATGACAGACTGGAATGTTTGAACACAACTTGGAATAGTCACACTAACAAGGTCAAGTAAGAATTGTGCCAGCTAATTGGATAATTAATCAGATAATTGAAATCCTCTGCCCTGAATATTTTACATAAAATAACTTCAACTGCTATTTTCCCCTTAAATTATCGTGACTCACCCGCTTACCTCTTCATTTTTGTCGATCTGATTTCCTTAAAAAAACATGTTTTATTATGAAATAGGATAATAGGGTTTTCCCTTTATTTTGCCCATTTAAAAGTGGGTACTATTTTTATTTTTTATGCCAAGCATAACTGCGCTTTCTATTTGTCATTTTATTAATTCATCTTTTTAGTTTGTTTTTAATTCTAAGGCTAATCGATTACTCTCCACCCTACCCTATCCCAATTTTGCTGTCTTAATTCTCCCAGTTGCTAAATAATTAGTCAATATGGTTTCACCGCATGTGCAGAGATCAACAGAGAAGCAGTTACTGGCCTTTGACATGACTTGGCAAGAGAGGTCTCAACACTGAAGTTTGGCTTCTGGCTATCTGTCCGTATTTGCTACTGAACATCTAGGAATTTAATTAGGTGACTACCATTTGGAAGGTCTTACTTGGACCACTCATTTTGTTCCATTATGCCCAGGTTTCAGGGGACACCCACTTGTAAACATCATACAGAGCCCATCAGAGGATGACATATTGCCCGACAAGATAGCATAGTTTTATCTTTAAAACTTAATCTTAAAAAGTGAAATAAAATTAAAAAATAAAACTTCAGCACATTTTCCTCTCCAGGGTTTATCTTCTTTGCTTCTCCCCATGCTGTTCAGCTAATTCCCTGCCAGGGAAGTGTTGCTGTAGCTCCGCCATCGCACAAAGGCGTGCCAAAGACACTTGCGAGCAAAGTGTTTATTTCTCTCCGCAGCAGAGCCAGCAATTTTCAGATTTCCTTAAGTGCAGCCCCCAGCGAACCCTCACTACCTGTTTTAGTAACTTCCCACGGACGTTCACATTTCGGTAGGTTATGCGGCATGGTTTCGTAATGATCTTTAGGAAGAGAGGGAAGAAAAAAACTGCAGCAAATGTCAAACCTCGGGACGTATTCAAGAGGCCTTCGAGTCAGTGCCTGCCCAGGATCGGCAAAATCACTAAAGCACTTAC
The DNA here is from genome assembly GCA_004363605.1 of Indri indri. Lineage (NCBI taxonomy): Eukaryota > Metazoa > Chordata > Mammalia > Primates > Indriidae > Indri > Indri indri. The sequence goes on from RJWJ010004656.1 coordinate 11,261, forward strand.
ATCTCAATATATGCCTCTGAAGGTCAGAAGTATCATAAAATCACTCAGGACATCTTGTTCTGTTCAAGTTTCTTCTCATTTTCCCATCCTAATGGCAGTTGCTCAAACTTCTTGAGAAAGGCAGTTATCGGCCTTCACCTGGAAGAGATTTTCTTGACAAAGTATCGGAAACTTAGTAGTTACGATCTTGAATACCTAAGGTACGACGGTTACCCGCCTCCCTCCACCACGTCCTCCTTTCCTTTGCAGATGAGTGGTGTCTGCCTATGTCAGGATGATTTTGGTGAGTGGATGAATGAATATAATTTGCTTCAGATCCGCCTACCACATCAGGCAATGTCATTAACTGGTCTAACACTCTAGTTTTAACTGTGCTTCTGAGAGTCTAACTGCTGAAACCATTGAGCTCTGGCTAAATCTCTTCTGAGCTTTGGAGAGAAACTGGGGAGAAGGGGCTAAGGATTGGCCATTTGTTCCCTTTTCGCCCTGTGGAAAATGTTGTGTATTTGTTTATGCGGATTAAATATCTTCCAGGGCAGGAGGACCTCTAGAGAGAGTGATTTCTAAAAGAGAAAAAGAAATAAATGTTAAGGACAACCTGATGTAGGAGAAAGAATATACACTTTGAAATCAACAAGATTGAAGTTCAAATTCTGTCTTTTTCAATGACTGTGTGACCCCAGTGAGCCACTTACCCTCTCTGAGTCTTATTTTCCTCAACCGTAAAATGAAGCTTAAAAAAATATGTATATCTATCCTACTGGTTTTCCAGAAAAATTAAAAATTTGCTAATGGTATTCTTAGGATGCAGTAAATTCTTTAAACGTTAGTCTCTGCCCATCGCCCAAGTCGAACTAAGCCTTGAATATTTATGCATGTGGAACACCTCAACCAAATGCCACAGAAGCAAGATGGCAAAAGGAAAAGCCTACAGAACAACAGACAAGCGTTGGCAAAAAGCGACATTGCTGTTCAGTAGGTGCCCCTTCTTTTATTGTTACTTGGTTGCTTGGCAACATTCACCCAGTCATCCCTACAAGCACAGTGCCAACTTCAATCCCCAACTTTCCAGTTTTTAAAAAAGGAACCTTCTATTAGGAGGAAATTCACCTTGGTGGCAGTGCCATTTGACAGAAGAAAAGTATATGTTTTAAAAGGCACCCCAGCCAACATGAATACATCTCGCATTTAGCACTCGGAGATGAGAATATCATAATATTTAAATCAGTTTTGAGAACTTTCCTTGAAAAAGAAAAGGGGGTGGAAATCCACTAGTTGAATACCCAGGGAGGGCACGGGGAGTTCAGTTACCATAGAGATCCAGCGCTGGCGAGTGGCGGAGGGGAGCAGATTGGTGCCGGTGAATTCTTTCTATTTGTAATTTATGTATGTTGGCTCATTCTCTGTGCCAGTCCAGATTTTCCTGCTTACCTGCCATTCTGCATGATGTCAGTGAGGAGTGAGGACGCCAGGTTTCAGCCTTTTCTTCACTTCGTAAACATTATCGGGGGTCGGCAGGCCAGCTGACACCACGTGGGCAAGTCCCAGCACTCGGGTTTTGCCTGGCGTTGGCAAAGGGTTGGAGAAAATTGTGTGGGAATTGCTGAGAGCAAAGAAGAACTCTGCAAAATTCCCTCTGATAATCCAGAAATGGTTTTGAGACCCATCTTGGTCTTATAAATCCTGGTTTCATAGAACCTTGTTAATGACTAATTTTTATTCTCTGGTGAATACAAAAAAAAATGAGATGGATGCTTTCTGTCTTATCCCATCGTCCTGCGGCAAACATGACCCTTGAGCACAAATTGTCTGTTGCCTAACCTGTGAATTCATTGTCTCCCCAACAGCGTGTGGATGCTGGGCAGGAAAGTGAGTGTTAACGGTGTTTCTGGAACCCTCTTCACATTTCCCCAAGATTAGGCCACAGGAAAATATCAGTTTCACTGACAATTAAATAGAGTCAATTTTGTATTCTCGAGAAAGGAATGAGGTGGTTAATACTTTATAGACACATTCCTTTAGTCTCAGTGAGCCTTGGACTAAGAAAGGCAAGCCTTAGAGATGGGCTTCAGTAGATGTGAACTAATAAATACTCATTTCCATAAAATTTAAATGAACCCAGTAAAATCTACCTCTTGCTGTGCAAGAGCCCTTCTCATTACTCAAAATAGCAGCAATGTAATCATTGGAAACCACACCCTCCACGCCGAGGCGGCTGGCAGTGAAGTCATAGCTAATTTCCATGTGCTCGTCCACGCAAGTGGTGAAAATAAGTGGCTGGACCTCTTTAAGTTCTTTCTGCGCTAGGCCATATCCCCTTCCAACCACGTGTACCTTATAAAATAATAATTTTCAGATGCAGGGCTGCATTTTGATTAGCAAAAAGACATAGCAAGAAGTTCTTTTCCTTTCAAGTACACACAGAGTCCAAATACTTAAATACTTAAAAACTGCACATGCAGTTTAAGAAAATTTCGAAAGTGTAGACATCCACAGAGAGACGGACTTGTTGCCTGCCCCAGCTGAGTTTTGCATCCTTTCTGCATTTTAAATGATCTTTAAGCAATGATGATGTCAATCTTGTTGAGACTTAATTGCTTAATCAGAGAGCCTGTTTTTTTAGTAAGACAAGTATTTCCTTTAAAACTCATCATTTAATCTTAAAAAGTCTTCATTTAAATGTAGGCAAAATTAAGCTACGTCACGTTTTCATCATCAACAGCAACACTGGAAGGCGTTTAAACAAATACTGAGATAAACTATTTTTTCTATGAAGATTGAATGGTATCTCAGACAGCTGTTATAAGTTTTCAGGTGATTGAAATGTTTTTAGTCAATTGAGATGGACTCAAACTCCTAGCACCCTCTTGAAATTTCTGTGAGTTCGCAGAAACTTTATTTTCTTAGCCGCTTCTGGCTATCACAGGGAGTCTATTTGCAGTCATGGTTTAGAATTTGCTAGAATCAGACTACCTAGATTTAACTATCATGTGACCTTGGGCAAATTAAGTAACCTCTCTGTTCCTCAGTTTCCCCATCTGTGAAATGGGAAAAAATAAAAGATCTATTTTATAGGGTTATTGGATAGGTTAAAAACTTTAAACTTTTAAGCACATTGAACAGGGCTTGCCATGCAGTAAGTACTCAATATACGTTTGCTGCTAACATTTTTTGCTTCTGCAGAATTCCTTTTTCCCACTCTTATTTTTGTTGTAATTCTTTTATCACTTCCCTAGAGTTGACCCAAGGTGGGCTCAGCCCTTTCTCCTTAATGATTGGCCATCCTGAACACCCATATGTTATGACTCAAACATCAGAGCTTTGTAGTAAACTTGCACACAAGGGTGGAGGTGATTAGAGCAAGTAAGGTGATACTCGGTTTTAGAGTTCCCGGTACTTAACGCACACAGCATTGCACCATAACATTACACCACTTGTAGCATATTGTCCTATGGTGTCATTGAAAAGTCCCTCTGTGCCTCTGGCCCAGCCTACCATGGTGCATGTTTCTCTTCCTCATTATTTCACCACCCCATGGAAAAGCAAAACAAAACAAAAACAAAAAACTTCTCTCTTAATTAGCAAACCAATAAAATTCCCTGCCCCAAACCTAAACTCAGCCCTTGACATATTGTGCTTAACAAAGACCAGTGAATGAACTTTTCAAAACCCTGGAAATACCTCCTGGAGCCTACTCTTCACTGGATCTTAGCCAAAAGGCTGGGAAGCAACCTGGATCTCATTCTCTTCTGCCCCCATCCATCGGGGTAAGAAACAGAGAGGATGGAGCTTCATGGATTATGCTACACCCAGTCGCAGGCCACAGTCTGTGCTGGTTTTAGATGACCAGGTTTTTCCTTTCTTTCTTTCTTCCTTCCTTCCTTCCTTTCTTTCTTTCCTGGCATGATGCCATCCAGCTTGCTGGGCAGAGTCGTGCCTGCTCTGGCACGTGCCGAGCTGTCCCAGACAAGAGGATGACTCAACTCGTAAGAAACACTCCCTACACATGCCAGGCAATCTCAAGTTCTCTTCATTCCCTGTTCCCTAAGTTCGGCTCTGGTTTTAAGTGGGCCACAAGGGCATGCCTTGAAGATCTCACCTTGCACATGTTTACTTTCAGGATCTGGCTTTTCACTGGGCATCACAGATGTACAATATAAACATGTGTTTGGCTGCAAGTAACAGAGAACCTAGCCCAAATGGGTCTCATGAGTTGGCTTTTCTCACCTAATAAGAGGCAGCTGCTCAACGATCTTGGGGTCTCTGTGGTTCTGGCCTTACCCCTCGTGTCTGCACTTTCTCTGCGAGCACCACACTGTGTACAAGGTGACGCACCACCAATCTCATCTGCTCTTCTTGCCCCAAAGCCAACACTTTCTTGGACCACCTCTCCCTCTTGGCAGAATCCCATTAGCATCTTACTCGCCAAAATTGTGTACTTGGCCACAACTAGATGAAACGTGAGGCTGAGAAAAATGGGTATTTTGCCTCTCCAGCCCCTACGGTAGAGGAAGCAGAGCGAAGCAGGAGGGGGTGGTGGTGGCGGGTTGGTGATGGCCCTAGAATTAGCCATCCAGTAGGACCACCAGCCCAAGAGGAAGAAAGGTCTGAGATTTATAGAGCTGAAGTGGTTGGGTTTTTGCTGCCGAATCTCTCTGCTTATCAGCTACACAATGCCAAGAGTCAGCATGAAACCTTGGGGAGAAAAAAAATCAGTTAAATATTTAGATGATTTGCCGACATGGGGAACTTGCCGTTGGCAGCGAAGATTTATTAAGCAGGCTACAAAACAAGATGTCATTAAACAGTTTGAAAGCATGCCCTGGTAATTAAGAAAGGAGAAGCTTTCTAATTTGGGTAATGAAATCTGTGGCTCAGATGAGCGTTCCTTTTATTAATATTTATTGTGTGCCTACTGTGTGCCAGGTACCTCATGGACTAGTCCCCACGAAACAACAAAAAAATCCCCCTAAAGCCAGATCTACTGGTAATTAGTTGTCATGTATTGGATGCTGACACTCCACCAAGCAATATGCTAAAGCGTTTTACGTAACAACAGTTTATCCTCACAACGACTCTAAAAAGTAGGTATAATTGCCCTCAACTTATACGAAGAGTGGACGACCCGCTTGGTTTGTCCAGGACTGAGGTTCCCCAGGACACAGGGCTTTCAGTGCTAAACCAGAGAAGCCCCCGGCAAAGCTACCTGGGATGAGCTGAGTGGTGTTGCGTGTGGTTAAATGACCTGTCCAGGATGACACAATTGGCATGTGGCATTCCTGGAATTCAAACCAATGCTGCCTGTTGCCCTGGCACCGCCCTCCCGGGCTGTGACCAGATTCCCAACCTCCCCTGGAACCCAGAACTCTTCCCACATCCCCTCCCTGTCTCTCCCATCCCTCCTCCTGCTTCTCCTCTCAGGCCCAAACAAAAAAGGGCTGACCCTCTCTGCCTTTTTGAGCAATAGGACTGTCAAGAAAAACCCCATCCCCCATGGCTGGGCCTGGGTGGTCTTTTAGGGGCCCAACCGCTGAGGCTGAGTAACCGCAGCTCCACCTTCACCCATCAACACGAAGGGCTGCGCGCTCCCTTTGGCCCCTTCTCCGCGCTGCTGGTGTTTAATTGCCTGCAGACTGTTCTCAGCCCTGGTTGCACATCGGTGTCACCTGGGGAGCTTTTACAACACACCAAAGCCGGTGGCGCCATTTACAGCAGAATCCCTAAGAGTGGCCTGGGTGTGGGAATTTGTTTTACTTTTTCAAAAATTGAGGTTATCTTATCTACACTGGAGTGCGTAAATATTACATGCAAAGTTCAATGGATTTTACGTTATGTTCATACCCATGTAAACATCCCCCAGATCAAAATCCAGACTATTTCAGCTCCTTGGGAGATTCCCTTACAAGTATGGAGATCGTTTTCAACCCCGTAGGTGATGCTGATGTGCAATCAGATTGGAGCCCTACTGGGTTAGGGCCCAGGCCCCCCACGGCCAGAGAGGATCCATCTTTCCCAAGGTAGCTGTGGCTACGACTCCCTCTGTCACTGGACAGAGAAGAAAATAGTCCTCAACAGCGTGTCCCACTATACTTATTGGCACATATTCTGGCTCCCACAACATGGTGGGCATCTTGAAGGCAGAAATTGCATCTTGCCAAGAGCCTAGCAAAGTGCCTTTGCATGGGAAATATTTATCTAATGGGAAAAAAAGAATAAATAGCATGTCTACTGGGGAGTCATACGTGGTCTGTATCTGGGTACTCAAAGTTCTCTGGGAAGACAGAGAGCAGCATTCAGGCTTTTTTGCAGTTTCTGCTTTTTTTCCTTGACCTAAGAAGGGCAAGTTCAGGAAAATGTTGATTCTGGGTCTTGTTTTATCGCAGAGTTCACACTCGGTCTGTGCATAGGTTGACACCCGTGACTTGTAGTGTAATCCTGCCGTGTTGAAAGCTGATGTCAACTGCTAAACGGGGAGAAGCAGGGCGTCTCGATCGCGATGTGTATGTATGTACACGTGCAGCCGGAAAATAAGCTGAGGTCTCAGAGAAATTGATGTCGTACCGGCAAGAGGCCACCGACACTTAGGAATGATCCATGTCGAATGCACGTCGAGCTGCCCTGGGTCACGGGGAAGGCTTTTTTTTTTTTTTTTAATGTATAGAACTTACAAGTTGGAAAATATGTATTTTGCCTAGAGGGCAGTTAAAAAGACTTTATTGTGTCAGCATCCCAGAGCATTTATACATTTTTCTGCCCACATATTTTATTCATAATGTCTATTTTATTCTCCTTTATTTTGTCAAGTTGGTGTTCGACATGACTACGTTTCTCTTAGAAAACAACCCGTTATCAGAACGAGGCCACGTGACCCTGGTTAAACTCAAGGGCATTGTCAGGCAAGGTTAAAAATCAGCACCATGCCTGAGCAGCTGGGAGGGTTCCGGGTTGGGCTGGAGATTTATTACATCGTCCCTGGAGCCTGGAGTAGGGGCAGGAGGTGGGGAGGAGGGGTGTGGTTTTAACAAAGACAACTCAGGAGAATGTTCAGAACGTGCACGGGAAGGGAGGACCATGGTTCCATTCGCCAACGGGCAAGACAGAGCGGAGCACTGGCATCACGCCACCCCACAAAATGGCTAATGGAGCAAAATACAATTTACTTGCTTTCCACGAATTCTCTGGGCAGCCCAGGAGGTCTTGGGAAATGACTGCTCTGAGTTGGGGGCTCAAAAACCTTGTATTTATTCAAAGAATGACTGCCCTATTACAGGTCACTTGGATTGCTAGGCTATTTCTAGGAGCATTTCTACTAAACTTGGGTTCTGGGCTGCAGAGGTGAGAACCTGAGACTAGCTCTTTCTCCTGTCCTCCCAGCCCACCCCACTCTGAAAGGAGGCATGCAAAGCCCTTCATCGAAAACAAATAGAAGAAAGAATTTATCAAAGGCAATAAGCATGATGTTACATTTCCAGTATATTTCAACACAACTCCCAAATTGGCATGGGACCAATGGAGTTCTATCACCATATTTATGTTGCTTCTTCCCCAAATGTGTCTGGCCTTTGCAAGTCAAGATCAGCCATGTTCCTAAGTTAGATCCTAGCTCATCAAACTTTCCTGTCATTCAAAGTCATTTGAGAGTGGAATGTTGGATTCCTGACTTGGATGTTTCTTTCCATCTGGAGGAGAATTTTGATCATTATAAGGGAGTTTGTGGACCTTCCTTCAGCGTGCTCTTGAAACACTAGCCCCAAAACTCAGGGAACAAAAGCAGAGAGGGCTCGTGATCACAAAAATATGGAAAACGCTGTTGATTCCATCTCATTACTGGACATTCTCAGGGGACATGAGCAAATGAATAGCTCTGAGTGTCCCTGAAATAAAGAAAATGGTCAAATATTTAACTCAGCACCCCTCCCCCCAAAGGTATTTGACCACAGAGTGTTTTTTCTCTACCTGGAATCCTTTAAAACAAATTTTCTAAAGAACATACTTTGTAACAAGGCAAGGGCTCAGGAGATAGGAGACCTGATTAAAAACCAAATTGCCCTTGCAGGTCGGCTAGTTCAACTTTTCGTTTGATGGGTAGGGAAAAGAAGGAACAGAAGTCACATGGTCTGTGGAGGGTCACAGAGACAGAATTAGAACCAAATGACCCAGGACAAATGCATTCACCTCTGTGGGCCTCAGTTTCCCTGTCCCTATTGGACTGGATCAGAGCTTCTTTGAAATGGTCTCAGATGTGTCACCAAATTCTGATTAATGCATGTATTTATTTTCTGTTGTATAACTGATTACTCCAAATGTAGTGGCTGAAAACAACATGTTTATTATTTCACAGTTTCTGTGCATCGGGACAGGTTAGGTGGGTCCTCTATTTCAGGGTTTCACAAAGTTGCAATCCAGGCATTGGACAGGGCTGCAGTCTCATTGGTGGTTTGACTGGTGAAAGATGAACCCCCAAGCTATCTCAGGTTGTTGGCAGAATTCACTTCCTTATAGCTCTAGGACTGAGGGCTCTACTTTCTTGCTGGCTGTTGACTTGTGGCCACCCTCAGCCCCTAGGGGCCACATAGCACTAGACCTCCACCATGTGGGGTTCCCCAACCTGACCACATACTTCAACGAAGTCAGCAAGGGAGAGAGTCTCTTGCAGGGTGTAGGTCACAATCCTGTGCATCAAAACCACGGAACTGATATCCCATCACCCTGCCATATTCTATGTGCCAAAAGCAAGTTACAGGTCCCAGCCACACTCAAGGGAAGGGGACCACACCAGGACGTAAACATCAGGAGGTGAGGATCACAGGGATCATTGTAAGAGTGTCTGTCGCAATGTGCAAAATTTATTTTTGCTGAAAAAGCATATACCACTACAGAGATATCTGGTTGGGTGGGATGTTATGCTGAGATGATCATCTGGTATGCTGTAAAGCAAGATATACCTTGCAATAAGCTAAAAGTGAGAGTTATAGCTCTGAGCAGAATTGCATCTCACAAGGTGTAAACTTCTAAAAGCAGCTCGTAAGAGGAAAATTGCCCATAGTCAAAATTACCATTAAAAATCCCTTACGCCATCCATAAAGTACAGTGTACTTGTTTTGTATGTTACTACATTGTGCATTACCTTGAACTGTAATTCTTATGCAGCTGAAGTTTAAAAATTATTCAGCCCAATTGAAGGAAAAGTCTATACTCAGAATCTGAGCATTCAAACCATCCTGCTTTAAAACAGATTGCTAACAGTGAAGCGGATATGGATGAAGACTATTAAGGCATTCCTTCTGGCCTCCAGATTATTCCATTCTGTTTTCAAAGTATGCTTCAGAAACCTTATAACATGATAGGTTGTTTTGCTGGTGAGAGTTAAATGAGATAACTTACATGAAACAAATCATCCCTAGGCCTGGCACATAGTAGGCACTCAATGAATTTTTGCAGACTTTGCATGTGCGCCTTGATCAGATACTCAGATACACATAACTTGCCTTTTGAAGAGCTGCAGAGAAGAATTTGTCCACATGTGTCCTTTTTGTCCAAGTTGACATTTCCTCCTCTAGGTTCTGAGCTACTCCCATCATCAGGGGCACTGGGCTCATGTTTATGGGGTGAAAGTTCTACAGTCAATGCTGTATTTGAATGAACGAACAAGACATCTTACCTGTAATGATGCAACGCCGCTCGAATGATGAGCTATAGTGAGGGAAGGTAGTATGTTCTGGGGGAAGGCAATAAATCTCTCATGAGTATAAGAGATTAAGGTCAGGGCAGTAGACCTTCCTACTTAGCAGTGTAGTGCAATCACCCTGAACACTTTTACAAATGCCAGGACACATGGATACACTGTAATGGGGGCTGCCTTGTAAGTAGTTGCTAACTTGCTCAGTTTGGGTTAAATCTGCCACCGGCATGTCTGTCTTTTAACGATATGTCACATGCACCACAAGGGTGCAAACCCCTGGATGGCAGTGATTGTTCTCTTCTCCTTCCTGTCCAATTCAGAACCAACAGGAGCCAGGCAGGTAACATACATGAGAAGAGCAGGCGGAAGACAATGGAGGGAAGTGGAGTAGGACGGAATGGCGAGCAGTCACTCTGTCTCTCCAAAGGAATCCAAATTTGGATACTTCTCCAAGCATGGTGTGGATGAAACATAACAGGCTTGCAGCTGGATTGAGCACATTGGTCCAAGTTCTTAAGGGTCTGCAGGTGGCAAAGTCTATTTATATTATCCCCAAAACCCTAGATTTTAGAAAAGGAAAATATTGTTACCCTGTGTAGAAACAAGATAGTACATTTTATGTTGGTCTGACCGCATTGAATCATTAGAGATTCGGGGTGTTACCATATTTGTTCTCGAGCCTGTAGCCATCCACGTCTGGACAAGGTTAGGAGGAGATAAGATTTTTATTTCCACTTTCTCTCCATGAAGGACTGTCTCTCAGTTACTCTCACTACTGTTATCCCATCTGGTTATAAGTGAAATACAGATTTGGAATATCATTTTTATCTGCCCATATTTAAAATGTAATGTCCAAATATTATGCTGTTTGAAAAGAGACACCTGTCCAAAAAATTCCCAGGAAGGTTTTAGAGAGTGCACTTAAGCTCATATTTAGACACAAGTAAAGCTCATTTTTCATTTAGTAGAAGCCTTCAGACTAGCCAAGACTTGGAATACATGCTGAATATTTTGCAAATACAGCAATGCTTCATTTATTTGACGCGGACTGTTCCATGTAAATGCATTTTCCACATAACTGAAGCTTATCCCTTTGCACATCAAATCATACATTTATTTTAGCCATTTTGCATGGGAATATTTCTGAGAGTGCATTACACACTTCCCTACCTCCTTAAATAGAATATGAGAAACATAATTTAATCTTTGCTATCTGACTCAGGGTCACAGTCATGAATATCAAGTATTGGGCTGCTCGGGGCTGAAATAAAGGGAAGCCTTGGGGTCTCTGCAGCATAAATGGAGCTGTTTGACTTCACTTTGCAGGAGCTGGGGTTTTCTTGCTTTTGAAATCATGCCTACCAGCTTTCCATCTCACCCTTTAGTGCTCCAATTATACCTAGAAGTCTCTTTGTTCCCTACCTCTTCATTTATTTATTTTTTTTTTTTTTTGAGACAGAGTCTCACTCTGTTGCCCCAGCTAGAGTGCCGTGGCGTCAGCTTAGCTCACAGCAACCTCAAACTCCTGGCTCAAGCAATCATTCTGCCTCAGCCTCCCGAGTAGCTGGGACTATAGGCATGCACCACCATGCCCGGCTAATTTTTTTTTATATATATTTTTAGTTGTCCGGCTAATTTCTTTCTATTTTTAGTAGAGATGGGGTCTTGCGCTGGCTCAGGCTGGTCTCGAACTCCTGAGCTCAAAGGATCCTCCTGCCTCGGCCTCCCAGAGTGCTAGGATTACAGGCGTGAGCCACCGCGCCCGGCCTCCCTACCTCTTTAAATTTGTTTCTTCCATAAAATAGAAGGGTAAAGTGAATGGAGCACCTTATTTGATTGACCAGAAATCCTGGGTTATTTTTCTGTTTTTAATACATTCTTGTACTTTGTTAACCTGAACAAACTACTTGACCCCTCTTGGCTTTTGTTCCACCATCTAAAAGTGAGAGAATTTAACATGATATTCTCTAAAAATCCACTCAATGTATTCCAATTTGCATAATTGTATGCAGTCTTTGGCTTTGGGATAAACAAACTTGTTAAAATTGTGCTTATTCTAAGCTCTTTACATAACAGGGGAAAAAAATCGTGCTTAAACATAGAAACCGTGAGTCCTGAGTGGCTACTGCAACAGCCCTGCTAGAAGCAGAATGCACTGGCTGTGTGTTCCCTTATTTGTTTATTGGTTCTCAGGTATATTCTACCTGGTTGAAGCTGTCAGAGAAGGGACCACTCAGTAATTGAAATATCACATTGTTTCAGTTATCTGTTGCTGTGTAACGAATCAACTCCAAACTTAACAGCTTAAAGCAACAATGGTTTGTTATTCCTCATGACTCTGCGGGTCAGGAATTCAAGTACAGTCCCACGGCGATTGTGTTTGATGGTGCATAACTTGGGGAAGCTCCATGACTGCGTTCAGCTGCAAATGAGCTGGAGTGGGAGGTCGAAGAAGTCCTCACTGGCATGTCTGGTGCCTCGATGCTGTCACCTGATTTCTCTCCTTTCACGTGGCCTCGTTCTGTATTCTAGTCCTAGCTTTTTTACAGCATGGTGGCTGGATTCCCCGAGGGAGAGCAAAAGCTGCCAAGCCTTTTAAAGATGCTGAGAATTGGCCCAACATCACTTCTGCCCTATTTTATTGGTCAAGACAAGGAAATTCATAAAAAGGGAGGCAGAGACGCGACTTCTTGATGGGTAAAAGTGCACGCATGCACAGGAGGAAAAGGAATGGATGGGACACCTTTGGAAACTCCCTGCTCACACTTGACGACGTCTTCACGTTACACTTTAGAAGACTAAAGGTTTTCTTTCAATGTCAAAAGCATTAATTAATTTTGATGTGCCTAATCATTCTCTTAAGTAGTGTAGGATTGGTAAATAGCACTTTTCTTCTGGGAAAGGCATAAAAAGAAAATCTACACTTTTAATTGGATCCTTCTCTTGAAGTGAATTCCAAGTCTGTATTTTCTCTTGTAAACATACAGCAAAGTTTCCACGTTTTGATTTGGTGTTTGATGAATCAAACTGAAATCATGGGAAAGGAAACATTACCTCTTTCTGAACTTCCTGTATAGGCGTGCTTGCCTTTGGTTGTATTCAAAATTCTCTGAAAGTGTTTGCCCAACAAACCAAATTAAATAACTGCGATATTCTACATGCTTGCTTATCAAGGGAAAAATAGGTTCCTTTCTCCTCTAGGCCTTTGTGAATTTCCGTTTCTGTTTGCCCTGTTGTTCGTTCATTCATTTATTTATGCAGATTGTCTCAGCATATTTTATATGCCAGGCCCTAAAATAAGCCATGAACAAAACAGGCATCACGCTGCTCTCATGGAGCTGATGTTCTAGCATGGAAAATGGATAATAAAAAACATACCTAATCCTTATAATTGCAATGAATGCTATGAAGGAGAACTGTAAACATTAGATGCTAGATTGTAGGGACCTAACTTGGCATGAGAAATAGGCAGAGGCCTCCTAGAGGAAGTGATATTCAAGCTGAGCTCTGGAGGTGGGCAGGTATCTGGTAGGTGGGAGAGCCATGGAAAAGGGAGTTCAGGAGGAGGGTGTTCCAAGCAGAGGGAAGGGCGCATACAAAGGCCCTTTGGAAGGATAATGGGAGGTCATGGATTCAAGGACCTAAGAAAATCCCATGTGGCTGGAATAACAAAAGCCAGGGTGAAGATGTGTGTGATATTGAAACTAAAATAGCCACTTAAAAGCCATGAAAACTTGGGCATAACACTCAAACTCTCTAAGCCTTGGGGTGAGGAAGATAAAGGAAAATGGAAACTCTTCTTTTCCAACCGTCCCCACCCACAGAGAGGCACTCCCACCCTCTGACTAATCGTTGTTGAGGTTTTAAGTGTATGGATAACATCTAGGTGCTGAGCAGCATCTCACATGCTGGGAGTACAAAGATAAATAACGATAGTGCACAATAATAAAGCATTGAGCGAGAGAAAAAGGGCTCTCCAGGAGCCCCCAGCCTACTTGCTAGGGAGTGGCAGTAGCGGGTAGAGGGTGCCCTGAAATGCAGGCAGAGTGATGGTAAATAATTTGGGGAGTACAGTCAGGTTAGATTAAGATCTTTAGCAGCTCTAAGGACTGAAAAGGTTATTGTTCCCTCCCTTCTATCCAAATGCATTTTTAAATAGTATTTTATGTTTAAAAATGACAAGAAAAGGGCCGGGCTTGGTAGCTCACGCCTGTAATCGTAGCACTTTGGGAGGCCGAGGTGGGAGGATTGCTTGAGGCCAGGAGTTTGGGACCAGCCTGAGCAAGAGTAAGACCCCTTCTCTACAAAAAAATAGAAAAATTAGCCAGGCCTATAGTCCCAGCTACTTGGGAGGCTGAGGCAGGAGGATCACTTGAGCCTGGGAGTTTGAGGTTGCTGTGAGCTATGATGATGCCACCATAGTCTAGCCCAGGCAACAGAGACCCTGCTGGGGAAAAAAAAAAAAAAAAAGACAAGAAAAGGACATGGACTGAAAATAAAAGAAATTCTTTCTAGATTTTTTGCTTATGTGATTTTGGCTATGTTCATCAAAGCTGAATGCATTTTGTCATTTGTTTACTTATTTATGTATAGCTTTTGGTGTCCTCACTTTACCAGTGAACTAAACATATGTTTACTCTGTCTTTTGAATAACTTAGCAGAGACCGTGGTGCAGGATATGAGAGAGAAAGTAGATTCATTCCACTGGAGTGTTGGGATGGGGTGGGAAAACAGGAAAATTTCATGCAGGAGGTGCCAACTAAGCTTCATATTAAAAAGTTACACACTAGTTAGGAAACAGATTCTGATTGCTACTTTTTAATAGTCTTTAATATAACAGAAGCTTAAATAAGAGAGTTTACTAGTTTCTCACCTAAACCGTACAAATATAAGCAGTTCGTTCACGGTGTCCTGGTCCCTGGCTCCTGTGATATTATTGCTCTGCAACCCTCAACACATGGCTTCCATTTCATGGTCTAACATGGCTGCTCAGCTCCCACCATTATATCTGCATCTATTCTGCAGAAAGGAAGAAAGAAGATAAAGGGAAAGCATGCTCATTCCTTCTAAGGGTGCCACCTAGTTTTGTTCACATCCCATTGGCCAGACCTAGTCACATGGCTATGCCTAGCTGCAGGGAATTCTGGGTATTGTAGTCTTTAGTTGGGTGGCCATGAACAGTACCCAGTTAAAACTCAAGGGGCTCCATTACTAAAGGAACAAGGGAAGAATGGATATTGGAGAGCAAACAGGAGCTGCTGTCACAGAAGGGAGGCAAGGCCAAGACGGGCAGCCACAGACAGGAATTTTCAAGGAGCTTATGAGAGTTAACTATGAGGTTTTACGATGGCCATTCCACAGGACAGGAACACAGAAACAGAGAGGTTAATGTAGATAGAGCGGCATGACAAGGTGGGTGGTGGGACCAGCCCACCCTGGGGGCAGGCAATAAAGAAGTGCATCGTCTATGTAAGACTAATCTTACACAGAAGATCCTGAATGCCCAGGATCTTCTGCTTTTCATCACCACCACGAATTGGTAACTCCAACCATGTCTGTGTCCCACTAGTCCTCTCCGCTGGGCAGACACTCCCACTGCTGCCTGCCCCATGCCACTGCCAAGGCTGGCTGTGCTGGGAGAGCAGCCCAAGATATCTAGAGCCTGAACAAACAATGCGGAAGGAGGAGGGCAGTAGGGCAGACCTCTTCTCTAACACTGCAATCCCCAAACCCCAGGCCATGGTACTGGCCCATGGCCTGTTAGGAACTGCGCCGCGCAGCAGGAGGTGAGCGGTGGGCGAGCAAGGGAAGTTTCATCTGCATTTACAGCCACTCCCCTCACTCGCATCACTGCCTGAGCTCCACTTCCTGTCAGATCAGCATCGGCATTAGATTCTCATGGGAGCTCGAACCCTACTGTAAACTGCACACCCGAGAGATCTAGGTTGCACACTCCTTATGAGAATCTAATGCCCGATGATTGGAGGTGGAGCTGAGATGGTGATGCCAGCACTGGGGAGTGGCTGCAAATACAGATTATCATTAGCAGAGAGGTTTGACTGCACAATACATGTGATGCGCTTGAATCATCCTGAAACCATCCCCCTACACCGTTCCTGGTGCCAAAAAGGTTGGGGACCACTGCTTTAACACACGCACACACACACTTTTCTCCTCTTAGTACTGGTTGACTCCTTTGCCGTCAATTAACAAATCCTCTCCTTGTTCCGATATTTAAGGTCCTACAGTTAGATTTTGTTCAAATCCTGGCTCTCTCATTTCCTGGATCTGTGACTTTGAACATGTCAGTGAGGTTACAGTCTACCTAGACAGTGGTTCTCAAACTTCAATCAGCATGAATCAGAATCACTGGGGTGGGGATGGGGGTGCTTGTTAACATACAGACCGCTGGGCCCCAACCCTACAGTTTCTGATTCAATAGGCCTGGTGTGGTGTGGGAGAATTACAATTTCTTAACAAATTCCCAAATGATGTTGATGCTGTTGGTCTGGAGCCCACGCTTTGAGAACCACTAGAAGGAAAAATGTTTTACCTTTTGTCTTAGCGACTGCAAATGGCCGTAATTGAACTCGATGTCATAGGAAGCTATGGGAGTTTTAACTGTTTTTGAAACCAGAAACTGTATAGAAGTAACCCATTACCTTATCTAATGATTTACAGCTTTCACTTTTCTTTCACAAAGCCTAAGGATTATTAATAATAACAATAGCTAACAATTTTCATCAGCCCCACTCGATTTTAAGCTCAAAGAAACAAGAACCAATGCACCTCTGGAGTCTAATACACTGCCTGACCCATAATGATTTCCCAGTAAATACTTGCTGAACACGTGAATTTATGGAGTGCTTGCTATGTGCCAGGCATGTTGCTGTACACTTCATGGGCATTATTCCCATTAATCCTCAAAAGCGTGAAGTAGGTTCTATCATTAGTCCTGCTTTACAGGTGGACAAATTGAGATCACAGAAGTTAAGCATCTCGCTTAGCTTGATAAATGAGAGCATTTACCAGGAGGAGGCCGAGCCAGGATTTGACCCCAGTTCTACCCGACCCCAAGGCTGCCGCCGATCATTCTCCAACGCCCCGGTCAGCAACCCGCCGGCCAAATCCTGCTCACCACCTGTTTTTGAATGGTTTTACATTTTGAAATGGTTGAAAATTATAAAAGATAATCCAAATAAAAGAGTAATATTTCATGACACATGAAAATTGAAATTTGAATGTCCATGTCCTTCCATAAAGTTTCGTGGGAAGCCAGCTACGCTCACTTGTTTACGTGTGTTTACATATGGCTGCTTTTGTGCTAAAACTGCAGAGTCGATTCGTTGCTACAGAACCTACGTGGCCCACAAAGCCTGAACTATTTTCTCTCTGGCTCTTTACAGAAAAAGTTTGTCAATCCCTGCTCTTGGTGTTCACGTTATCCTTTGCAAAATGTGAGATTCACAAGGAGAAGTCGCTCCAGGTGAAAGTCATCACAATTAATCGTTTCTTTTATGTTTTTAAATAACACCCTGTTTCAATGAGCTGCCTACAATCCCACCATTAAAGCTTCAGTGTTTTGGCTTAATGCTGGCTTCAAGTAGTGCTTTGCAAGAAGCAAATACCCCTGAGAGTGGTAGCTCATTATTTGGTTAATAACAGTGTAAGGAAAACAGTGTGGTGTTTAGCAAAAGGCAATGGTCCAAGGAAAAGGCCACCAATATTCCCAAATGCTGCACCGTCTAGTTTTGCAGTCTAATTTCCCAGAGTGAAAGAAGCTGTGTGGCCCAGGCCATGGTATAGAAAATGTTCCAGCCAGGCTGAATTCCCTGGTCTCGGGCAAGACGTGTTGGGGACTGACTTATCCTATTTGCTGGATCCCAAAGTATCAAAGATAAGGATTAGAATGGTCAAGTTCACACAGAGAATTGCTGATTGTGTTTTATCCTTTTAAATATGTGTAAGTCATAGAAAGCTCTGCAGTCAAAAATATTGACTGCATTGATCTCTGCCAACCACAGACGCGGCCCATGTGGGCTGCAGTGGAAGTCTGTGAAATACTTAAAATAAAGATGTTATCTGATGGAAGATGCTTGCCTCCCTCCCCGCCCCCACCCCAGAAGCAGTTTCAAACTGAAAATGCACGAATGCCAGTCAGCACGAGGAAAAAGTACTTTTGCATCTCCACTGTAACATCAGCATGCAGGCCTCGAGTCCAGCGGCACGTTCCGGGGCAGCAAGAATACAAATTTCTGCAGCACGCATGGATCTTACAAGGAGTGTGTTGGAGTGAATCGTATTACAAGGCCCGATGAGCAATGCTGGTTTTCTTTCAGAGAGCAGGCCCTTTGTCATTCAAGGGAAAAAAAGACATAGGCGATTAAGAGCCCTCATTTTGCACATGCAGCCCATGTTCTGGAGCAAAATATGTATGCATCATTCCCTTCCTTGGCTAATCAGCCTCCTGTTCTGCAAAGTGGAGCACCTACTCAGGCTCAGCCCCTCTACTGAATGTTGCAGACAGTATGTAAGCCCTGAAAAACCCCACGGGGAGAGATAGACATCAGCTGGAAGGCCTCTTGGTGGCAAAGATTTTCATCTTGTTTATCTTTCTAAGAGCACAGAGCCAGGCACGTCGTAGGGGCTCTGCCAGTATTAGTTAAATACATGACCAGAGGAATACACTGACTATGATATAAGGAAGAGAAAAGGAGCTGGGATCATAGAAAAATAAATGACTCCGCCAGGGAGGTTGGGAAACGTCCAGAGAAGAGGTGAGATTTGACCTGGGCCTTGAAGGACACATTGAAGTTCAGGAGAGAGAGAAAAGGGCATCTCAGACTAATCCTTCTGGCAGGAGGCATCAAAGATAGGTCTTCTCAAGTCCCTTCTGGAAACAGGCACTTTATAACTCAAAACAGCTACGGCTCTCCGTAAACGCACCCAAACCTTCTGGAATTTGACGTGTGAACATCCTCCGAAGATACTCCAATGGCGTCAAAGCTTCACCTGCCGCCTCTACTTTATTGCTCAGGGCCTGGCAACTAGGACAGCTGTCTCATCCTGTGTGATGACCCAAATCCAAGGAGTGGCAACAAATGAGTCCTAAACTCCCTGCAGACAGGGCAAGAGAGCCTGGCACCAGCAGTGCACAGACTCTGCCAGGTGGAGGGACGCGGGAGGATGGGAGTGTCGGCATCCTGGACTGGGATGTAGCTTTTCTGGGAGAAGAAGGAAGAGTTGCTGGGCTCAGCTCTGCTCAGCCTTGACTGACACCACCGTGCTGGGCATAGGGTGTAAAACGATGATGTCGGCAGGAAGGGCAGCTTGACACAGTTGGTGCGAACATAGGCTTTGGAGTTAAACATTCATTCATTCATTCAACTAATATTTATTGAGCACCTACTATGTGTCGGGCACTGGTACAGTTGTGAAAAGGCTGAGTAAAGTGCTGCTCTTGTAGAATTTTTGTTCCAGGGGAAAAAGGCAATACCTAAATATTCATATTTATTGAGTGTTTACTACGTGCCAGGCATTGTCTCCAGAACTTCGTATATACAGAGAAACTGGACACAGAGAGGTTAAGTGACCTGCCCACAGTCACACAGCTAGGAGGTGGATCTGAGGTGGAGCTGGGTCTGAACCCAGGCACTCTGGATCTGAAGTGCCCACCTGGAGCTACGGTGCTTCTCGCCATTTACAATTTTTGCTTCTGGGCACTATTTTCCTGCCACTATTTACACCAATTTTTTTCTTTGCCTTGACTCACAATTTTTACTTAAATCCAGTGAAAAATCACATCATAAATGAAAGCCACTCCAAACCACAGTAGGGTCCATAAAAAAATAAGGAAAAAAAAAAAGAAAACTAGTTGTATTTTTCATAAAAAGAGGATCACTGTCACAATGAAACGCAGTAGCAAGAAAGCCATGGCATTAAAATCCTCGCTAGACATGTTGCCTATAGAAGGCTCAGAGCCCCAGGCCTGCTCTTCCTTTGCAGAAAGGGGAGATTGCAAGTGTTAGGGGGTGTTAGAATCACATCAGCACAAAGCTCGCTCTTTGACTTCAACAGAAAAGATAAAAGATAATTAAAAAGGAAATATCCTACTCAAGTATCACGTAAAATTACCCCTCGTCCCCCAGGTTTATCCTACTTTGAGGGAGACTGAAGCGGGGCGTGGTCCAGAGCCCATGGGCAGGAGACCTGTTTGTAACACGCTGTGTTTTGCCGGGTGAGATCTTGTGCCCGCTCTGAGTGAGGAAGACGTTGTTCTAGTTCAGGGTTATCACCATGAAGCAGTTGGCTGGTCAGTTCCGGTGCTTGATAAACTTTCCCCTAGGCAAATTAGAAAAATACGTCCCATTAGAAGTGAGATTTCCATAAAGCTAAGTTTATTGGATTTAAAAGACTCTTTCTTGATCTGAAATTTATCCGACAACATGCATTCCACAATATTTGTGCAGCAACCACTATAGGCCATGACTCGGGTGGGCAATGTGCTTTCAACACTGAGATTTGTTCCTTCTTACTTTGGAAAAATTACGACGTCCTCCCCTTTTGTCACACAGTAATCATAGGAATTCATCTTTCTTGTTTTGTGTGTCCACCCACAGCAAAATGTGAGCCCCTGTATAGTTTCCTTTCCTTTTTTATTTCCTGGAAATTTCACCAGTCTGTCCTTATGTCCCCAAATCTGGGAACTCCTGTAATAAGTGGTTCCCTCTGAGCTCAAGGATGTTGGCATCCATTTGTGTGGTTCTTTGCAGAAATTCTTGCAAACATAAATGCCAAAGGAGCCAGCAGGTGACACACTGAGGGCAGGGTGTGCAGAGACCAAGTAAGCTGAGTACTGATGCCTCGTCTACACGGGTTGCGGCCCCTCACCTCTGGGGAGTTGTTGCCGTGGGAGAATGTGGACCTAGTGATGTCCAGTCTTAAGGTGTGTCAAGAGAAGGCAAAAGCTTGATTTGCATGCTCGGTCCCCGTGAGCTGGATCTGGTAGATGGACCATAAGAGGGCTGCCACCCCTAACCCCTTTTTCTCATTAACCAACTTGCCTTAAGCCACATACCAAATGCAGGTGATAAAAGGATGGAGCAAAAGGTATTAGTTCACCATTTAAAAAAAAATAAATGGATAGAGCAGGATGTCATGGCAAGAGCTTGCACTTTGGGTCGGGGAGCCTGGGCCCTTGCCATTCATAGCTGGGTAACCTTGAGCAAAAAGGACAACCTCTCTGAGACTCTGTTTTCCAATCTGTAAATCAGGGATTTTTATCCTACCTTGCCAATTTTAGGTAAGATTAGAAATAATGTCCAGTCAGTAGGCCACGGTGGCTCACGCCTATAATCTCAGTATTTGGGAAGCCAAGGCGGGAGGACCACTGAGGTCAGGAGTTCGAGACCAGCCTGGGCAACATAGTGAAACCCCATTTCTACAAAAAATAAGAAAAATTAGCCAGGCACGGTGGTGCATTCCTGTAGTCACAGCTACTTTGGAGGCTGAGGTGGGAGGATCACTTGAGCCCAGGAGTTTGAGGCTGCCGTGAGCTACGATCGAGCCACTGCGCTCCAGCCTGGGAGATAGCATGAGACCCTATCTCAAAAATTAAAAAGAAAAAAAAATTAAGAAATAATGTCTAGTGTCACAAAGTAAAGGACAGTGATTTTATTTCATAAGTAAAAGTCTTGGGTCCAGCTCTTCTGGTCTCGCTGCACTTTTGGGGGCCACTCCCTGGCATTTGCTGGCTTTCTGCATCCTCTTGAGCCTGCGAAAGGAACAGCAGAGGGCCATGCCCTGTGACCATCTAAGGCTCCTCAGTGCCAAGCTGCCATCAGGGAGGGCCCTGGGACAAATGCAAGAAGCTGAGACTATTTCTGGGCCTGGTTTCTCTTGAGCCCAGAATCCAGTAGAAAGCAGTTTTCTTGGCAAGAGGATAACACTCGTTTAAACTCCAGCCTAAAAACATCATGACCCATTCATAGAAATGAAACATCACCCTGTCCTCTTACTGAAGCTGTGAGTGTGCAGGCCCAACTCAGCAGATTTGCCTAGAGTGGGGGTCCCTAGAAGGAGCTGACCAGCCTTCCCAGTTTGTCCAGGAGGAAGGGAGTTACTGAAATGCCAGACTTTCAATGTAAAACCAGGAAAGTCCCAGGCAAACCGCGACAAGTTGGTCACCCCACATAAGATTCTGATCTGAAAGAAAACACTGGACTGGGCAAAGATTCTTTCTAACTCTAAAATGTCAGGACTGTGACTCTAGGTGTGTCCTTGGCACCCCCAGCCACTTCTTGGGGTGGCTCTGAGCCAATGCTTGAGAGCCAGAGGTTGGCAAACATCTGCCAAGGCAGGCACCACAAATCATCAGTTGTCTTCCCCACTGAGCCAGACTTGGCCTCTGAATCTCTCTCATCGTAGTGTGCCAGGTGACTCTTACGAAATGACCTTCCTTGGTTCACGAGGTGGCGTTGATTTGCCATCTTCGCTTGAGTCCCTGCATTCCACCCTGTGAGGTCCATAGAAAATACTATGCAAATATTTGTTTGATAAATAACTGAATGAATGAATAAATGAATGAATGATGCAGTTAACATTTAATGGAAAAATAAATAAATGAACAAATAAATAAGTGAAAGAATAACTTAGTTTCAGTTTAAAGGACGCCTTCCTTCCTTCCTATCAAAGCCACCCGTTTTCATTTCCTCGGAGGGCTTTATGACATTCTCTTGATCCCACTGTGTAATACCTACTGACCTGGGTGAATCCTGGGCTGCAGGGGCAGAAAGGCTGGGGTCTGAGTCCTAGCTCTGACCCTCGGCGCCTCCTCGCCTCTCCCAGCTTCCACACGCTCATCTGCACGCAAGAGTTCCAAGAAGACACTTCCCGGTTCCTTTGCTAACATGCTGTGGCCATCCCTCCAACGGCTCCACCACCCCTTCCACAGGAAACACTCTCCTTTGAACTCAAGCCTTCTCGAGAATGATTCCACCCACAGAAATGGTTCCAGTAGTGGGAAGTTCAGGTCCTGGAACAGAGATACTAGTAGAAGGGAGATTTGTGGGCCTCTGAATCACACAGAGAGCAGACAGCCCCCTTCACTGCACACGGCGCTCGCGGGCCCTACAGTGGGCAGGTCCGGCGTAGAAGCTCCAGGTGGGAGGGGAGAAGGAGGCAGATTCCTTTCCATCCTCAAAGCCCCTGATCATATGTCACCTCCTCTATGAAGCCTTTGCTGACCTTCTCAGGCAGAGCTGGCAGCTCCTTCTCCAGTGATCCTGTGGCACTTTGAATGTCCCTCTACTATGATTTCAGGGCCTTACAAATGTATTCCACCTGCCATTCTCTGTCAGATCAAGAACGCCTGGGAGCAGGGATCGTGTGCCCAGGGCTCCGCCCTACGTGGGCAGCCAGTTTTGTGCTCACCAAAATTGGCTAGTTGAATTCATAAACTAACAAACGAGCAAAGTATAATAATAATAATAATTAGTGGAGTGGCAACAGTCAACACAGGTCCAACCATAGTGAAATGCAAGGATCTGGCAGAATTTCTGAGGCTAATTATTAGGGGAAAAGACTTGCCAAGTGGTGTGGAATAACCCAGAAACAGTGTTTGGTCTTGGTTAAACTGCGTTAAATGGAGATTCATGTTTTTCCACTGGAAGCGTCTTATTTTTCCATGTTTTTCTTGGTTTTTAAACACTTATGCTCCTTGTCACTTACCCAAGTTGAGATCTCCAGCAGTTCATTAGTTGTCTTAGAGAACTGTTCTGTGCAATGTCACCTGGCCTACTTGCATCTTGGAGGGGAAGGTTTGTGATAACAAGGGTGTTTTCATGACCCACCCCGAAAATCTAGGTCTAAAATAATAATATCTATGCTGCATTTTATAAAAAGTCTTCATGAATAATCCCACTCTGTGTAAGTAGTTCCGATCTCAACATATACAGACTTATCTTCTGTCATTTACGCTCTTTATTCCTGAGCTACACACATGAGATGAAGTAATGTCTCCTTTTTGTGATGTTGATGAGACAGCATAATGTACACAGGAGTGTGTCAAATATGGAGAACTTTTCCAGACACCTGTGCCCTAGCCAATAAACGATTGGTTATTGATAAGCCATTGATAATTGATTATTCTCCATATAGAATCTGTGGCGAAGCACTTTCTTTTCTAATCTAGTGAGGAATTAGCATCTTTCTATTCTGATCATAAGAAGATTGAAAGTCGCGTGGTCCCTTTTTTCCAGGAAGGGAAGCTCATATCCAAATGGAATGGTGAATGATGGATTCTAATTCTTATTATTAGGATATTTGCTTTCTCTTCCTTTATTAGCATATTTATTTTCTTTATATGTCACCTTAAATCTTTTTGTAGCTGGAGGTGGAATATCAATAAGAAAAATTATATGCTTTAAAGCCATAACTTTAACCTGCTTGATATATACTTCAGAAATTTTACATCCACCAGTGACAGGGTGTAAAGAGTTAATTGAGTCAGCAATTAAATACATCATTATTGATAATTTCTAGAAAATGTTAAGCTTCAGGACTTTGGCCAGGAATGTGTCACCCAGATAAGCATCATTTCTCCTCGAAAACCAGGTTCTACCATAAACTCAAGATCTGACTATTACCATCAGAAGGGTTTCGAGCTTAATATAAAACAGGAATGTTTCTCATCGCTTGAATACATTTGCCAAAGAACTTCAACTTCTGTCTCCTTTCCTGTTGAACTTTAAAAACCAGAGAGGCAACTGTCTGTCGAGACTGTTTTGTCTAGAGCAGGGCTTGCGGCAGGAATCCAGCATCATAAGCTTCCATTCTTGGACCCCAATTCAAAACTTCAGGAAGCACCTTTATTGTACCTTGTTAGTTGCAAAATTAACTCTAAAATAAAAGGGTCCGTCTTCTCTTTGCTTCTTACCCTGCAGGATGTACAGAGGCAGTGATCACATGCAGACCCAAGGCCCTTATTTCTGTGATCAAGCGCTGAAAACCATTTACGACTGAATTTAACTCGGGAAAGCTCTGGCTTCCCTCGGATCATCCGTATCAATTTCAGTCTCACGATTCTGGCATTTGCTGGCACAGCTGACCACAACCACACTGCAGTTACTAACTAGATAATCATCCTCATGTGGGATTTGGTTATAAACATAGGTCCTGCATCTAGACTAATCATGTGGATAATGCTTGTGGGGAGTAAAGGGGAAAGGTGCCAAATGCTGGAATATATTCAAGACAGTTTTCTGTATCTTTTGTAAAAACAAATGAAGAAATCAGCCAAAAAACAGCAAGTACCTTATTTTTTAATATAAATAACAGACATCCACTGAAGGAAAATTAATGCATACAGGAAGGAAGGAAGGAAGGAAGGAAGGAGGGAAAAGCCAATGCTAATTTTCATCATTTCAGTATGCACTGATGTTTGCTACACAAATTCTAGATCAGGGTTAACAAACCAAGGCTCTCAGGCCAAATCCAGCCCACTGCCTGTTTTGTAAATAAGGTCCTATTGGAACACAGCCATGACTATGCATTTACATATTATCTATGGCTAATTTCATGATACCATAGCAGAGTTGAGTAACAGAGACCATATGGTTGACAAAGCCTAAAATACTTATTATGTTATTTGGCCCTTTAAAGAATAAGTTTGCCAGCCCCTGATCTAGACATTTTGTCTCTACATAGTTATCTGTATGTAGAGTATATATGAACTTTTTTTTTTACTCTTTGGCTTGAAATAATTATATATCCACAAGAAGTCACCAAGAAATGTAAAGAGAAGCCCCATGCACCCTTCCTGAAGCTTCCCCCAGTGTTTGCATCACTACAGGATGATATCAAAACCAAGACTAGTTCAAATTGCACCAGTTTACCTGAAGTCATTGGAGGCTTTTTAAAAATAAAAGGATATAAAATAGGATGCCTTTAAAGTTAAGAGTGGCCATAATGAAAACTCCACAGCTGACAGAGTGGAGGGAAAGAAACGTGAATATACTTAGCATATCCTGAGAACACTCTAAGAGTCCAACATGACCCAACAGTACTGAGAAAACCAGGACTGTTTCCTCTGCACCATTAGTCACTTCCAAATCATAGCAGCCAAGACTTTTGGGTGGAGGTTTTATGTTTCCTTTTCTCCTAAACTTGTAACCCTCTCCACTTCCTCTGTGCTGCACCCCCACCGTCTTGACACTTAAAAAAAAATGTGCACGAAACGCGACTGGGGAATCAAAGAAGACAGCGCACTGATAAGGTCCAGAAAGTCGCAGCCCCTCCGAAGCAAGTGATTAGAGAGAGAGGTGATGTTTGGCTTATTCAAATATGTTTACCTGACATCTGTCTGGGTGTCATCTGAGTATGCAGGCTCCCTCTCCATCCTTCCCGGCAAGGGCCCGGCCTCGGTATCAGACACTTTGTGTGGGATGAAGTTCTCAAGCCTCGACAGCTAAGAAGAGAAGATGCCAGGGTGTCTGGCAAACTGTTGGAAGAAGGAAAAACATCCCTGCTATGAATCCAGCTTGCGGTGAATTACATTATAGCTCATTTCCCCATGGACAGAGTTACAAGTGCCCACGCGGGTTCTGGATGCACCGACGTTCGAGTTACGTGAGGCTAGGTTGAGGGGCCTGGGCCGTGGGTGTCTGGGAAATGTATGAATGCAGTTGGTAGGGAATGGTGATAAAGTTTTGTTTTGTTTTGTTTTTATCAAAGGCTATTTGAGGAGCTACAGTTATAAAGCAGTGTGTTCTGAGAAATGTAATAGGCAGCTGGAACGCAAGTTAGTAACTAACCAGAGAGAAACCAAGGAAAGTACTAAATCCTCTTCTGGCCTCCAGAGGACCGTGCACAGAAAGCAGACAGAACCGAGGTGCCAGGTCTTCTTCCAGGACCTGGTGGGAGCCAGAGATGTGAGTGGGCACAGCAGGCCTGGGGGACCAGTCCCTGGCACAGGGTGGCACTGCCATCCGTGAGTAATCCCTGGGGGCTGAGGTGAGAGCACTAACAGGAGAGCCAGGCATAGAGAACGGAGGAAGCGGGGGGGGGCACCAAATCTGGGTGCAGTTGTGTCAGAGGTCCCCTCCGGGGGCCGGGCAGAGTGGTCGCCAGGGCTAGGAGGGTCAGTCGTTCAGCCAGATGATGAATTCATACCATAATAGTCAGAGTGCCCGAAGGAGACAGATGGCAAACTCAAATTGCTGTAGTTTTTAAGGGTCACGACGCTGGAACTTTTCTCTGGATGGGGTGAGGGAATGTGAGGGAACCACAGGGACAGGGCAGGAGCCCAATCTTAGTGGCAGTGGAGCTGTTGCCACCTCTAGGCTTGAAGGGACGAGGGGAAGGAGTAGTTCTTGGAATCTGTAAATATTAACAGAAAGGCATTTAGAGAGAGGGACAGTGACATCCAGTCAGGGAGCAGCATCAGCGTGAGGCCAGTGTGCGGGGAGGAAGCCAGAAGGACAAATGTCTTCGCTCCCCACTCCAGGCTCCGGCCAGGGCTCCCATTGACAGGACACAGAGCCAGAGGGCAAGGTGACTTCTGGGCAGAAGGCAGGGTGGAGCGGCGGGGAGTGGAGCCGTATGGCTCCCAGTGGATGATTCCAGCTCAGCTGCCATGTGCCTGGCCCTCTACTGAGCATGGGACACACCAGGACACTGAACAGGGATGATCCTGCCCTTGAGAAGCCTGTAGGCAAGTGGGGAAGGCCAACCGGCCATCAAGTCATCGTGACTGAGCTGAAGTGATGATGAGGTCCCAGTGCTCTGGAATCACAAGGAGGGCCCCTAGCCTAGTCTTAGAGGTCCAGAAAGAAGCCTTTAAGACCTGGGCATTCAGTGGAATTAAGAATGTATTTGCCAGACAAAGAGCAAGGAACAGTATTGAAGGTACAAGGAGTAGCATGTTCAAAGGTCCTGGGGTGCAATAGAGCATGTTTTAGGTGAGAGAGAAAAGAGCAAGAAGAATGAAAAATATGATGGCAGAACACAGGGGCTGGATCGCACAGGGGCCTGTAGGCTTTTTAAAGAATTCAAACACGATCCTGTAGGTGATGAGAAGAATCCAAAGGATTTTAAATGCAGAGTAGATCTTAAAGGATCTCCCTGGATGTGCCAGCATGGCCATAAACTCATGGAGGCAGAAGCAGCCTTTGTTGGGGGAAAGAAGCAGGCAGCTCTGAGGACAGGTTCATGCGGAAATAAGAAGGAGGGTATATTTTGCATCTGAACTAGTATTCAAGGTTCTTGCTTGCTCTCAGCTACTGAAAGAGCTGGCTGGGAGGGCAGAGAAAGTGCATGTGTGCACATGCACGCGTGTGCGTGCACATGCGAGTCTGCAGCAGGGCGTGTAGGAGAGAAGCTGGAAGCAAAATGGGATGAGGTGAGACGGGAGATGCCTAGGGAGGCCTAAGTGTGCTGAGCTGAACCGAGCAGTAATCAGTTTGTATGCCAGGTACTTCCTTTTCCTGTGTAGCTGCACTCAAGAGATCTTTAGCTGCAAGACGAGAGGGCTAAGAGGAGACCTGCTGGCAGTCACCAAATCCTGGCACATACGTCATATGAAAGCGGACTCAGTTTGTTTTGTGTGCCTCGGATGCAACAGGCTTTCCCTTCGAGAACACCGGCCTGCAAGACCTGCTGCCTCTGGCGTCTGCCTGGCCCCTCCCACCTCTTCTTTCCTTCCCTGCATCAGGCCAGGATCTTCCCTTCCTTCAGCTCTTGCGTTAACTACACTCGTGTGTGTGACTCTCTCCCCCAGGTCTTCCCAGGGCTGCCTCCTTCTCAGAACCCAGGTCTTGGCTCAAAAATGTATCTCCCTCCTCTAGACCATAAGCTCCACGAGGGCAAGCGTGTTATCTGCCCTGCTCGCTGCTGTATCCCCAAGATCTACAATAGGGCTTCACACATTATCAAAGCTCATTATTTTGTTGATTGAACAAATACTCTGAGCTTTGCAAAGTCTGATTAAACTGCCTAGAAGGGACTGAGTTTCCTAATCTTGGAGGTAAATAAGCAGAGACTAGTTAGTTAGAGAGAGAGTTGTGTATGATACAAGGAAAGAAGCTAGACTGTTGATCTAAAACATTAGTAGAAGCCTTTGAAGAACAATTATATAAAGCGAATTTTGAAAAGGGCAGGAGGGAATGTCCTGGTTGAAGGGAGGTTGGGTGTCCCAGAGCAATCCTCCAGGCCTCTGCCAAGCACGGTTCCAAAGCCTTGAACTACATAGTCCTTGTTTCCTTCCACCCCAGACACAGTGACTCCATCCCCATCGCGGGTAGGAAGATGACTCTTGCATCTGCATTTGGTGGCCAGATAAAAGCCTCCATCCCAAGGACCATATCACTGGAAGACAAATCTCTAGACTGAAGGTTTCAAAGTGGCAGCCTAAGGGAAGTATGGACAACAGATTGGCCCACATGACATTTGCAATGTTCTTGAATCAGTGGCCAAAGTCTAAATAAAGTCTGTGCATCCAAATATGCCCACTCATCAGCATATCTGTCCATCCAGGCCCACATTCCCTGTCATTCATTTATTCATTCAGCAAAACATTTGTGGATATAATGAACAAACAGATACAAATGTCAACCTTAAGGAGTTTACATTCCAAGGGTGAGACACAGATAATACGTAAGCCATAGAGTCCATGAGATAGTAAATGCTGAAAAAAATAAGGGAAGGAAAAAATATTCATTAGTGGGAGGGGAATAGGTGAGGTCAAGACATATGGTGTTTACCAGGGCGGTTAGAGAAGGCTTCGTGGTAAAAGGAGTCATTGGAGCTAAGACCTGAGGCCATACAGATATTGGAAAAAGAGCATTCTAAGTGGGGGGACAGCAAGTGCAAAGGCCCTGAGGTGGGGGCATGCCCGGCATGATCTAGGAACAGCAGGGGCCAGTGCGGCTGGAGCAGGGTGAGCGAGGCAGGAAACCCGAGGGCCGCGCAGTCGGAGAGTAAATGGGGAGGGTCTGGCAGGCGATGCCACCTCCAGGGTTCTCTTCCAGGGCTTCTCTCCCAAGGGGGGAATCTCTGATATCATAAGGAATTTAGCTTCTACTCTGAGGGAAATGGATTTTGAACAGAGGAATGGAGTAGATTTACCAACATTTTTAAAGGCTCATATGTTGAGAATGAACAGTAAGCAGGCAAGAGCAGACTCTAGAGACCCGTCAGGAGGCTGCTGTAAGAGGTGCCGATGTCTTGGACCCACAGTTCTCAAAGTGCGGTTCCCAAACAAGCAGGAACAGCATCACCTGGAAACTTTTTTAAAGCAAACTCTTGCCTCACCAGAGACCTACCGAGTCAGACACTCTGAGGATGGAGCCAGCAACCTGTGTTCAAACAAGCCCTTGGGGTGGTTCTGATGCATGCAAGAGTTTGAGGTCCACCACTGCCTTGGACTAAGATGTTAGCCCTGGAGGTGGTGCAAAGGGCTCAGATTTTGGGTATATTTTAAATATAGGCTTGGACAATAGGGAAAGCCTCAATAGGGTGGTTCCTGAAGACAGGATCTAGGGCCTCCAGTTTGCCACTGGCCTCACTCAGCCATTTAAGTTCCTCTCTGAACCCTGCAGGCACTTGACTTTGCCTCCTGACATAGACCTTTGAATGAAAGAGACAGAAATCTCAATACTGGGAATCCCCAAAACTTTTTCTGTTAGAAAAATTGCCTTAGGCTGGATGTGGTGGCTCACGCCTGTAGTCCTAGCACTCTGGGAGGCCAAGGACGGAGGATCATGTGAGCTCAGGAGTTCAAGACCAGCCTGAGCAGGAGCAAGAAGACCCCGTCTCTACTAAAAATAGAAAAATTGGCCAGGCGCGGTGGCCCATGACTGTAGTCCCAGCTACTTGGGAGGCTGAGGCAGGAGGATCACTTGGGCCCAGGAGTGTGAGGTTGCTGTGAGCTAGGCTGACACCATGGCACTCTAGCCCAGGCAATAGAGTTAGACTGTGTCTCAAAAAAAAAAATACTGATACTTAAAAAGAAAAAAAAAGAAAAATTGCTTTGAGTCATTTTCTTTTGCTTGGAAGAATCATCTCAATCATTCTTTTTTGGAAGTGTGGGAAGGAGAAAGAGAAGAGTCTGTACTGAGGTTGCGGGGAATGGTGTCGAGGAAAGGAAGGAACAAATGGCTTCCTTTTTCCAATCTGGCCCTCCTTCCCCAGGAGGAGCACTCAGGGAACCTGCTGTTACTTCTCACAAGCGGGAGAGAGGAAAATCACTTCCCAACCTCATCTGCCAGGCGGCAAAAGTCTTAGCTGCAACCTGCAGTTCTAAATGTGGCTCTTATTAAACACCACTATCACATTAAGCCCAGACAGTGACCCATTCTGTCGCCTGAGAGAATCCGCAATTAACATGGGGAGTCTAATCAGGACATTAATGGGTTTGGTTTTTAATTCCTCTAATATTTTCATCAGTTAAAAAAAAACTCATTTCGACCTGCGTTAAGCTTGGAAAGTGGATTCTGTGGGGTGAGAAGTGACAGGATTTGGGAAAGCTTTTATTTTCTCATCAGGTAAAATGCAAGTGTACGGAGGATTCGGTTTGTTTTAAAAGAAACCTTATTAAGAAATGAAAGGTTGAGTCTCAGACCACTTTGTTCACGTGGTGGCTGAGCCGCGGGAGGGCAGAGAGGGGTGTGGGGAGCAGAAATTGCACTGCCGAGGAAGGCTGATCTCTCCGCAGTTCCTCTCCAGGGCTGGTAATCTCATAGTTTCAAGCCCAGGGAGATGAGGCACACACATGCCGCACACTCCAAAATGTACTATACACTAAATTGAGCCAATATTTTCTTTGCAATTAGTGCATCTTATGAAATCTAAGATGCTGCAGATTCTAAGATGTGCCATTATTTAGGTCCCTCTACAGAAATAAAACAAAAACAAAAAAAGCTATGAATTAATTGCAACATCTCATGGATTGGAAGATGCATTCTGATTTCAGTGATGCCCGGAGGCAGACTGTCCACACTGGGAGGTGAGCACAGTGAGGCCAATACGTGCCCACGTTCTCTCCGTCTCTTTCTCATCTATCAGCCTGAGCCTCAAGGCCCTGTCCTCAGGTTTGTCACTCACGTGGTAGCAAGATGGCAAATGCATCTCATACCTCACATACACTACACAAAAGAAGAAGTGTATAATCAGTCAGGATTCTATCAGAGAAGAAACACAACCAGTTGGAGACCTCTCTCTCTCTCTCTCTCTCTGTATATATATTACTTACATATATTCCAATACTTATGTAAATAAATCATATACATATATACATAGAGAGAGAAAGATTTACACAAGTGTGTGGCATGGCTGGGCAAGTCTGAAATCTGCAGGGCTGGCCTGCAGGTGGGAAACTCACGGCAGAGGCTGAAGTTGCGTTCCCTAGGTGGCGTGTCTTCCTCCTCAGGGAAACCTTAGTTTTGCTCTGACAGTCTTCGACTGATTGGATGAGGCCCACCCACATTGCCAAGGATGTTCTCCTTTACTAAAAGTCAATTGATTGTGGACTTTAACCACATCTATAAAACGCCTTTACAGCCACACCTAGATAACTGTTTGTTGTATAATGTGGTACCATAGACTTAAGAAGCTGACACACAAAACCAACCAGCAAAAAGACTGATGTGACCAAAGACTATCTCCTAGCAAGGTTTTGCCTTTTTCATCAGGGAAGGATCCATTCCCCACACATTCCATTGGACAGACTGTGTCACACAGGCACCTCCAGCTGCCAAGGAGTCAGGAGGTGAAATGTGTCGTTTTCAGCCACCGTAGGAGGGAATATGTATATGTGTGTGTGTGTGTGTGTATATATATATGTATAAAAATCAGCTGTGTGTGGATGTTGAGTGAGCCAACCCATGGGATCTTCCATGACTTATTTATTGAACATTTAATGAGTACAAGAGGCTAAACAACCATATGTTGCTCAGATTCGATTCTTGTTAATCATTACTGAATATAATTAAATAACATTGACTCCCAATGTGAAAAACTCATTCCCCATCCATGCGCGGCAGCTGAAACTGCTTTTCGACATAGAGTAGCACTATCAAATGCCTTTTAAAGTATTTAAGCTAAGAACGTAAACCCACCTTAGGAAAAATATTTAGTAAGTAACAGGTCTAGGCGTATGCCGAAGCAAACGTCGGGAAAGTGTCTCACGAATCAGCAAAGCCATGAGTCACTGATGAGAATGTGGCCCCTCGGTGCCTGGCCTGGCTTAAGCATAGGTTCAATGCCACGTTGCTCGTGTTCCCGCTCATGTGGCTTAAGGTGCAATCCTAGGAAAGTTAGAAAAACCTCTCTGACCTCCACGTCCCCACCTGTAGAGCAGGAATGCTGTCTGTACCTGCGGTGCAGCCGCGAAGTCAAATGTGGTCCCCAGAGCTCTTCGCACGGCGCCTCCTCCATGGAGTTCTCGTTACTATCGCACTCGTAACTTCCCTGAGCGGAGGGAATGTCTGCATGATTCTTCCCACCTAACACTGAAAGGTTTTTTTTATGAAAGAGAGTGCTGAGCCTGGAGTAGAGGAAGACTCTTCACCCCGCCAAGCTGTCCTGTCCTCCGTCGGCGACATGGGTCAGCGAGAGGCCGTTCTGCTCCACGAGGAGGGTCTCCTGTGACCACTCACTGGGTCCTCCCCACTGCAGTAGGTAACACAGTTAGTATCTCCTTTTCCAAAAGGAGTAATTCAGGCTCTTTATGGTTAAATAACTCGGCCCAGGTCAAAGAAGTAGTAACTGGCCATGCTGGATTAGAAATCGCCAGCGGTGATTTTGCCCCCTAGGGGACAGTTGACAGACAACGCCTGGACAACACTGGTTGTCACGATTGGGGGGAATTCTACCGGCACCTAGTGGGTGGAAGCCAGGGAGGCTGTGAACTGTCCTGCAATGCATGTGACCGCAAGGCATAGGACAGCTTCCCCCGCCCCCCACAGCAAAGAAGCATCCGGCTCCAAACGCCGGGGGGTGCTGAGGGAAGAAACCTGCTCCAGATTCCCTGTAAGCCTTGCCTTGCAGGGTTTTGCAGGGGTGAGATGAGGCCAGGCTGTGTCAGCGTTCTGTAAACTGCAGGCGAGCGGCGGGGAGGTTGGCAGTGATCAGAAGCACTGATGAAGCCATCGCGGCGAAGTGCAAGACTGTTGGCCGAGGCATCAACTTACGGGAGTGGACTCCAAATTCTCTCTCTCTCTGAATCGTCAGCAGAGAGTAGAACTGAGAACTGAGCTCAGGATAGTCACCAAAATAGCCACATCACACCTGTAACAGTTAAATGTCCCTAGTCCACAGACTCAGACGCAGAAGAAATGCAATTTTCTCTTATTTTCTTCACTTGAACTTAATTTCTCTTTCAAATTCCTATTCTTTAGCAGCAGACACTTAATTCTATTCCATTCCGGACTCCTCCCTCTTCCGAGGGAAACAGCGAAAATGGGAGCAGGCCTTGCGTGGGGCCTGGTGGGTCTGTGCAGGCCGGGAAAAGAGGAGTCATCCACAGAAGTGGCTTTGGTGGCCAAACTGTTCCCAGCCACAAGCTCTCACGGCACTTTCTGGTCCTCTGGGCCCAAGGCCATCGCGGGCTGTTCCTGAGCCACTTGGAACTCCGGGAGGCCTCGCCTCAGCTATTCTGCCCTCAGACTCGTGAGACGGCTGTCCCCTTCTCATGCCGGGCACGCGGGGACTCTGCGAGGTGGCCACAACCAGCTACAGGATGCGCAGGGCCCTGTGCGAAATGAAAATGCAGAGCTCCATGGTCAAAATTATTAGGAATTTCAAGATGGCAAAAGCAGAGCATTAAACCAAGTGCAGGGCCCTGCGCGTGTGATAGCAGAGGTCAAATGCCCAGGAAGCTGGCCCTGGGACACCCTCAGACCCACCTGCTGGGACGCTCCTCTCAGCCATTTTGCCGCCGTTCCTGCCCAGCGGCATTGGAGTCCAGGAGCGCTGGAGGGATCGCTGCTGTCCTGGGCACTGCTGGGCAAGGGGTCCACGTTGCTGCTATGCTAGACCACACAAAACTGTCGGGATTTCTATCATCCCCCTTTCTCCCCTGCCAGGGGACGCCTGGCTGCTTCTGACTCCCAAGCTCGCCGCCAGCCCTCGTCTGCCCCCCGGTCCAGCCGCGTGTCTCCTTGGGCCCAGCAGGGAGCACTTGCTCTTTCATCCTGTCTCATCCTTCCTCTGCGTTGTCTCCGGGATCATGCTTTTGCAAAACCTGCATTTGTTAAACTCAAATTCCTTTCCTTTTATTTTTGCCGTGATCACCTCTCCCCAGAAGCAATGAATGCTGACGCCTGGTCAGGGGAAGAGCCGCAGATACAGGAATGCTGGCAGGGGAAGAAAAGGTGACTTTTCAAAAGAATTATCCCACAATGTGCAATGGGCCCTACACCATCGTGCTCAGAAATCATTTGGCACAGGTTATTTCCAAAGACCTCACTGGGGATCGTGTGGGAGAAATTGTGTCGGTGAGCCCCTGGGAAGGATTCCCACGTATCCTTCAATATCTCACTTAGATTCCATGTCTTCCAGGAAGTCCTTCCTGATTTCACCCAACATGAGGTAGTTGCTCCTTCTGAAGCTCCCGTTACGCAGCAGCTGTGCCTGTCATCCTCTCATCGTCTCTTTGGGAGGCAGCTGCGGGCAAGGGGAACCCACCAGGCCTTGGGGAGAGGCAGGGAAGGGGTGGGTCCAGGATCCATGTCCTCTTGGACAAGCCGTCCGAGCTCTCCTAACCTCAACTTCTTGACTTGAAAACTTTGAGGGTGATTATTCTACTCTGCAGGCTTGTGTGCTGCTCTGCTTGCTGCTGTTAATTTTTCTTACTACTGTTGTATGAGCTTTAGGTCTGCTGTGAGACTGCAGGCTCCTTGAGGGCAAGGCTTTGCTTATCTATGCATCTGCCACGCCCTCCAGCCTCAGAAGGGAGGACAGTCCTTGGGACATAGTAGACACTCAGTGATATTTCTTGGGCCACTGGGTGAATTCTCTGCCTCAGTTTGCTCTTTCTTGAGGAGGCAGATATGAAATCAGAACTTCTCACAGGTTCTCTCCTGCCCCTCCCACCACCAACGTTGCACAGTACTGGCTGAGCCGACCACCAGGGAACAGATGCAACAGCATTTATTTACTGGACTCCTGAGTTGGGCCAGGCTCTGTGCTAGGTTAGGGTGACCGACAGTCCCAGTTTGCCTGAGACAGAGGGATTTCCTGGGACATAAAACTGTCAGTCCTAAAACTGGGATAACCCCAAATGAATGGGGACAAGCTGGTCACCCTAGCAAGGCTTTTCACGTATTATCTCTTCTCTATTTTAAATACACTTTGTTTTTTAGAACAGTTTTCAATATACAGAAAAACCAAGAAGCTAGTCCAAAGAGTTCCCATCTGCCTTGCAGCCAGTTTCCCCTATTCTTAATATCTTACATTAGTAATGTATATTTGTCACAATTAATAAACTATTATAGCATCTGTGTGTTATTATTAACTAAAATCTAGACTTTATTCATATTTTCTTAGTTTTTCCCTACTGTTCGTTTCCTATTCCAGGATCCCACACAGGGCACCACAACAAATTTAGTCATCCTCTCCTTGGGCTCTTCTTGGCTGTAGTATCTTCTCAGACTCTTTTGTATTTGATGACCTTGACTGTTTTAAGGAGTACCGGTCAGGTATATTATAGCATCTCATTTAATCCTCATGCAAATCCTAAAGAATAGATACTGTTGTTCCATTATTCAGGTGAGGCTGCCAAAGCTAAGGTCCAATACGATAACCAGTAAAGGGTTAAATGGGAATTTGAGTTTCCACTGGGGCCAAAGATTTCTTAATAACATCAACATCAATCATCACTGGTATCTTTAGTGCTTGCTGTGTTCCCAAGTACCCTGCTAAGAAGGCCCTGTGTGTGACATCATTTTGTCCTCACAGCCACAGTGGCACAGACATTCTCATTATGCCTATTTTCCAGATGAGAAAACCAAAACCCAGAAAGGCTAAACTGGCCCAAGTCAGACAACTGACCAATGGTCGGGTGCAGAGCCCCACCCAGGTCCCTGGAATTACTTCCTCCCAGTTGGAGATTGCCCAGTTTTGAGAAGTATATTCTCCCCTCACATGAAAACCTACACGAGGGTTCCTCAGACTTGACTGTACACACTCATCCCTGAGGATCTTGTTGAAAATGCAGATTCCGTGGGTCTGGGGTGAGACCTGAGAACTTGTATTTATTAATACAACAAGACGCCTGCTCTGGCCTCCCAGGGAGCAGTGAGGCTGGACACCTCCCCCTGCACAGCAGTCCTTTCTTTCCGGTATAAATACGGTAACTGCCATGTGGCCACACGAGGAAGTAGCCAGAATTCTCAGGTCGCTTCCTGGCTCTCCGGAGCTCCGACTGCCAGCAGGAAGAAAGGACTCTCGGCGCTGAGAAATCCCAGACGCTATCGCTCTGGACGACCCATTGGCAACTCCAACCTTTCCGGCAGGGCTTGTAAAAAGTGTAATGAGCCCAGGTGAAGCTCATTAGAGCCAGCCTGGAATTCCGCCAGTGCTACCACCAGCTTGTTGCCAACCCTTGATTTTAACATCAATGGCAGCGCTGACAAGGAAGCTAGAAGGCAGGCCGGAAGAGAGCTTTGTACCCAGCCAGCCCTCCCCGTCCTCCCCTTCCAGGGGCTCTCTCCGGGAGGTGAGGCTGTTGGCTTCATCAAATCACAGCCAGCTCAGGAGTAATTTTCACTGTCCTCCCCTTTCTAACAGGCTGGGCCCCAGGTGATCCTAAAAATTAAATGACGCTCAGAAAATGAGACACTTAGGAGAGCCAGGCATTAATAGCCCATCCCGGGCTCCAGCAGAACCCTTTACTTTCCCTTGTCAATTTCCTTGGGATTCCTTTGGGCCTGTGACACGTGACAGTTTCCCTCCAGAATCTCATAGCTCTGGAGTATTTCTGCCAGAGGGTCCCAGTCCCCTGCGTGTTTCCTTGTTCTCATGCAAAATTTAAAATGGGCAATGGTAGCCAATGCCGTCTTTTCTCCCCGTAAATTGAGATATTTATGCTGAGGTAATATTTTCAGAATAGGACTCTAGGCTGCCTCCCAAGCTTCTGGGTACTGCACAGAGTCCAGCCAGCAATTCTTGTCATCATCGTCATCATCCTCATCATCACTGTCATTCATGGGGGTTTACTATGTGCTGGGCAGCAGGCTTTGCATTTTGCCTATATTCTCTCAATTAATCAAGCAGTGAGGAAGGTTATATTGTTATTTTCACATTACCGAGGAGAAAACAGGTGTAAGTACAATAGCTTGCCCCAAACCATCCTATCAGTTACCAGACTGTTCTGTCTGTTTGGCCACTGTCGTTAAGACTGTGCACGTCCACTATGTACATCCCCCTAAGAATTTGGATAACAAGTGATTGACTTACCATTCTGATCAAAAACCAAGAGCTGGTCATTGATTTTTATATGAGAGAGAGAATGATAGAAGAAAAGAAAGAGGAAGGAAAAAAAAAAAGAAAAAAATCATTACATTTGCAAAATAATGCCCTAGTGATTTATAAATGAGCAAAAATAGCAGCAGTGACAGTATATTTACACTAAGCACTAAAGAAAATGAATTCCAACTGGCTATGTTAAAAATAGATGTATATCGATGTGTACGTATTAACGTGAGAGAAAGTAACCCTCCTGAGAAAGGTTAGAAATAAAGTTTATAACTTTTGCTTTCTGTCCTGCCCCCTACAAAATAGAACCTATGCCATGGTAAAATGTCATAACCTGGTCATTTGTTTATTTAAGATATATTTGTTAAGTACCTCCTATGTGCCAAGAAATAGAGATTAAAAAAAAAAAACAGCAACAAAATATGTGGGTAGACAATTCAACTACCAATCGCAATGCACCATGACCCACACCACAGTTCGAATGTGTGTGTTAGAGTTATTCACGTGCAAGCAACAGAAACTGACTCTGCTGAATTCTAGCAAGTGCAGTCTCTGAGAACAAAAAGGGCATCTACTGCAGACCCAAGGGCAGTGGTCAGGGAGACATCCCGGAGGAAGTGGTGTTGCCGCTGAGACTTGAAGGAGAAGCCGAGGAATCAGGACATGTGTGTGCGGAGCAGGGCAGGGAGGCGGGAAGGCAAGTGCTCCCAGCAGGGCATCGGCATGTGTGAGATGACGGAGAACTAGGCACCGAAAATTCTTCCATAGGGGGTCACTGGGAAACCCCCAAAGAGATTACTCATTGCCTGTTGGACACCGGGAAATAGCTCTTGGTGGCGGTGAGCAAGGGAACTAAATGAGATGAGAAACGACGTCAGAGGGTGACCCATGCACGGGCTGGTCTGCCCCACCCCCCGTGCGGAAAGGTCTAGGAAGGATACGTTAGAAGAAATCACAGAGCAAGCAGGCAGCACAGACTCAAACTCCTACTACCATCGGCATCTAACAAGTACCGTACGGAGCTGCCTCGAGAGGAACTACTTCACTCTAGGAAAAAGCCTCCTGGTTACCATGACTCAGAGAGTGATCTGCAAAATAATTCACCAAATTAGAGTTTGCCGAGTGCACGTTTGTAAATCTGATTCCCCCTGCCCGCCCCCCATTACATTGATTATATCTTCCATCCCCCAGAATGAGGCCGAGAGCCTCCTCCCTGCCCCTCCTCCCCTCCCTCTGTAATCCTCACCCCTCATTTCTCTCCTTCCCCGCTTCTCAGCATCCCGCCACCCCTGAGGCGGTGGTGGTGTGATCTCTCGCTGCTTCCAGGCAGTTCATTAAAAACCGCCACCCTCCCCACTGACCACCGGGCACTCCCCGCAGCCCCCGGGGCCAGGGCTGGAGCCAGCCAGTCACTCAGGAGGGGCTGGGCCACTCTCAGGACAGGGACCCCCTTGCACAAATGAGAGGAGCCAGCAAACAGTTAATGGTTTAATCCTTTACAGAAAAAGTCAAGGCAGACTTGTGATTCTTGATGTTAATGAAGGTGTCACACATTGTCTAGAGAAAGTTGTGCCTGGCAATCTTCCCTTTTTCGGATGCCTACCCCAGTGACATTTCATCTCACATCCACCTTAATGAAATGCATAATTAACATATTCTAATTGTGCTGAGCGCTGCGATGATTTTGACAGAACTCACTTTCCATGTCTAATTTGATGCTAATTTAATCTGTTCCTCTCCCGCTGACATGACCTTTCTTGATTGAGTTTCACTGAGGAAATTTTTTGATGGATTGATTTATCAGCATTGCAGAGACAACAAAGGCTCAGGGTGCACGACAGAAAATAGGAAAGGGACAGCCCTGGAAGCCAGCACGCTCTGAACTTGCCGGCTGGAATGTCCTCTTTCCAGAGACGGCTTGTCTGATCTACTGATGGAATTTGAGAAATGTGACATCTGTGTGTGGGTTTGATCTCTCCGATAAAGACAGTAAATATCTTATTGTGGTGGTGAAGCTTTTGCATGGAAAACTTCGCTGGGCTATTTGAAGGAAGCTTCAGCTCCTCCTGTTGAAAAAACCCTAAGCGCGTGAGGCTGGTCCCCAGGTTGGTGGCCTCTTCCTGCCTTGATTCCAGGTAGGATGTTGGGTCTGTCGGCTTCCACCAGGAGAAAGCGTGGAGAGGAAGGAAAGCGTCCATCTTAAATTAAAATGGAGAAACGTTGCATCTGCCTAGGTCATTAAGTGTGGATTTCCTGTTTTCGGTTGTTTTGTGGACAGTTGAAGGAGAGGTGAACCTTGATCTTAAGGAAGCGTTTGTGGAATTTCCCCCGAAGCCCACCCCACCACCAACGCAGGGAGTGTCTCAAGGCTATTAGCGGGAATATCCTTTGTCTAATTCCAGGTCTGTGTGCAGTAGGTGCTCAGGGTACCTCATGACAGTCTTGGAGTTTCCCAGTCCTCACGTGGTCAGGTGGCTGAGGGTGTGTTAGACTCATCGTGGAAATACAGGGGTCAAAACCAGAATCCTTGCTTGCTGGATGGTGTTCTGGGGGAGCAAGTGCCTCTCCCTGCATTGTACAAAAGTGGCTTCTTTCCAATAGCTGTTAAGGCTCGGACTCAAAGGGGTCAGACCAGGATTTCTCAGGTTCAGCACTGTTGTCATTTGGGGCCAGATCATTCTCTGTTGGGGGTGGGAACGTCCTGAGCATCCCTGGCCTCCACCCATCAGAAGTAGCACCCCCCATTCCCAAGTCATGATGACTAAAATTGTCTCCAGATTTTGCCAAATATCCCCGAGGAGCAAAATCACCCCAGGCTGAGAACCACTGAGGACCAGGTGTCAATGCCCCCATTGCCGACCCCCTCACTTCCTCTGCGCAGTGTCACCTCCCCAGCTAGACCTTGCCTGACCCTTGTCCAGCAGCAAACCCTCCATTCTTCTTTTTTTCAAAGCATATGTGACTACACTGTACTAGACATTGATTTATTGTTTGTGTGACTCTTACTCAACTGTAAGCTCCATAAGCTGGGACGTTGTCCGTCTTTTTTTTTAATTGAATAACATAAAATGCACCATTTTGACCATTGTAAAGTATACAATTCAGTAGACTTTTGCACGTTAACAATGTTGCGTTCACACCGCTATCTGGTTACAGAACACTTTCATCGCCCCAAAAGGAAACCGCATCCCTATTAAGCAGTCACTCCCCATCGTCCCCTCCTCCCAGCCCCTGATAACCATAGTCTGCTTTCTGTGTCTATGGATTTGCCTATTCTGGGCATTTCATATACATGAAGTCATACAGTTAAGTGACCTTTTGTGTCTGATGACTTCTCAGTAAGTCAGAAATGGAGTTACCATGTGACCCAGCCGTTCCTCTCCTGGGTATATGCCCAAAAGAATTGAAAACAGGAATTCTAACAAAAACTTGATCATGAATGTTCATAGACACACCATTCACTGTAGCCAAAAGGTGTCCGTCTGCTCGTGAATGGATAAATAAACTGTGGTCTCTCCATAAAATGGAACAGCCATAAAAGGAACGAAGCACTGACACCTGCCACGACATGGATGAGCCTGGCCTGACTCGGCACCGTTGCTCCTTCAGTGATGTGAACGGTGCCTGGCACATAGTAGGTGCTCAGTCAACACAGGTTGCATAAATGAAAGGCAAACAAAACTACGTGAACTAGGGGTAGTCAAGAACTGTGAATGAATAGTTAGAAGTGGCAAGAGATGTTCACATCCACTGTGTTTCTTTCAAGTTAGCAAAAGAAAGGAAGAAAAATAGACACATACACCCCCAAAATAAACAAGGAAACAAAAATGAACCTGATATCGGGCTGGAAATTTTTTTGCCGGGGGTCCGCTAGTTTGTGAAAACTAGTTGAATCACAGAGGAGAGGCAGTTATAAAAATGTTAGAATAGGATACTAGAAACCCCTGCTTTTTATTTTGTTTTGTTCTTTTCATTATAAATTTCTACCTCTTCCTCCCAAATATTTCTCTTAGAAGCAGATGTACTTAGGGGGTCCATAGTAAATAGATATTTTCGGTCAAAATAGTCCCCTGGGATGATGAAACATTTATTCCAACATAGTTGCCGTGACTGCAAAGATTTTTGCAAAATTTCTGTAAGAGCTGCCTCATGAGCCCCCCAAGGACAGCGAGCTAACAAGGTTATAATCGTTATAATTACACTTCATCAAGGATCAAAAGCAGTTTAACTCAGCAAAATGACCTGGCCTTCTTTGCTATCCTTTATTCTAAGGGGTTTCTGGCTTTGTCCAGAGGCTAAACCTCTCTGCAAAGCCCAATTGGACAGTGGGCCCAGGTGTGCCCCCAAGGCAGTCGACAAAGTGGAGTATGGTCTAAGGGGCCAGGCTCCTTAGATTTGAATCCTTGCTCTGCCACTTACTGGGAAACTGTGCTTCAGTTTCCTCATCTGTAAAACCGTATGATAATAGTCCTACCTCAAAGAATTCTCTTGAGGATTAAATTAGTTAATAATATATATGCCAAGCATTAAGAACAATGCCACCATACAGTGAAGTCTTTCAGGTCTGAGCTCTTCTTATAAGAAA
The DNA here is from genome assembly GCA_004363605.1 of Indri indri. Lineage (NCBI taxonomy): Eukaryota > Metazoa > Chordata > Mammalia > Primates > Indriidae > Indri > Indri indri. The sequence goes on from RJWJ010004656.1 coordinate 53,998, forward strand.
TGTGTCTGAGCCTTTTCAATAATTGTGAGGCTTCCCCAGGTGAAGTCAAAAATAATCATTAAGAAATCAGACATACAGTTTCAAGGCAAATCTTCAATTCATTTCCATTGCTGTTGTCACAAATTGCCACAAACACAGTGGCTTAAAACAACACAAATTTATCTTACAATTCCAGAGGTCTTAAAGGCAGTCTCAGGAGTTACAATCAAGGTGTCAGCAGGACTGGTTCCCTCTGGAGGCTCTGGGGGACAATCTGGCTCCTAGCCTGTCAGCTGTCAGAGGCTACCTGCATTTCTCGGCCCATGGCCTCTTTCTCGAATTACTCCAATCTCTCCTATCATCGCATCCTAATGACTCTGATCCTCCTCCCTCCCTCTTCTAAGGACCTCTGGGATTACATTGGGCCCCCCTGAATAATCTAAACTAATCTCCCCGTTTTAAGATTCTTAATTTAATCACATCTGCAAAGTCCCTCTTACTATGTAAGGGAACATATTCACAGGTTCTAGGATTAGGATGTGGACATCTCAGGGGCCATTATATAGCCAATCACAAATGACATCATTGTAGAGTGGTTCTCAGGGAAGAATATCAATAACCTTCCACCTCTTAGTGCAACTCTGTTGTGCCATTTTAAGGAAAGAAAAACAATTTGGAGAAAGCCACTGGAATCCAAGGTTGGCAGGACCTCTATGATGGTGCAGTCTTCTGCAGTTCTCTGCCTCAGTGGTTTTGTAAGGATTGTGTTATGTTTGGCCAGAACCTCCAGGAGTGAAGTTATTCAAGGAGTCTGACCCCCAACACATGTCACAATGGAGATGTCAATTTAGATGTAAGTTCAATTATGGATGATGTTGTATCCCACTTGCTGCCTTTAAGATAGCACATTCCCCTGGTGGACCTGGCCAAAGACATTCTTCAGTAGCCTCCATCAGGCCATGAACTTTGTTGTTCTGTTCCTTGATATTTTTGCAGCACCGAGAGCAGTGCCTGGTACCTTATACACAATGAATAAATAAATACTTTCATAAATTAATAAGTGATTGATCAAGGGTTTTTTATAAATTAATAAGTGATTGATTGAGGGTTTTTACAGTGTTTAAAACTATGTTTGCACAAAGATGAAACATATTTTGCCAATATTCCACCTGGAAAATCCTGTATTCCTCTTAATATTATCGTAACCTGTGGCCACCTTGAAACTTTAGGATTTTCCTATATGAAACCAGAAGAGAGACTGGGAAAGCCACGTTGCTTACAGCAATGCCTGCTCACGAAATCTTCTTTTTCATTAGAATAGTTCACTGCAATAAGATCCTGGAAATTTTTGATAAGCTGGCACCCAAGGAACAAAGCTGTTATGAAATGACTGACTTAAAGTTTCCAGCCATAATTGTTGACCTCAGAATATTGCTGGGTGTTTTTTTCTTTGTCAGTCTAAAATGAAAAATGTAACATTTCAATTGCAATCCATTAGAAAGAAGCTAAGAAAGGGCTATTTGCATTTGATCCACAAATTGGACGAGAATAATTTTTGTCAACTTCTGATCTGCCAATACTCAGGTTTTTTGAAATAAAAAAATAAGCTAAATACTCATTAATTCGCTGTTTTTCCTTATTGAGTGAAAGACTTTTTTCTGTCAACTATATTTTTATCCAGAATCAGTTATAGAATATTTTGCATTATTGAAAATTGGGGAGGTGGGAAATGACATTTCCTTTGAACTCCAAACAAATGGCAAACTTCAAAAAATGTCTGACGAAATGCTGCAGTATTATAACCCAAAGAATGCATGATAGAGAAAAAAACCTGAAGGAAATAAAGATTTTTTTTTTCAAGGAGGATTCTAACAATACTTACCTCTGGAATGTTAGTTTTGGTGTTTACAAGTATCAATTGATTCTCTGTCAAAGGAAGTATCATTCCAGGTCACATAAAAAATTAACTCGATTATCATCAATCTGAAATTTTGAAAGATTGTACGTGGTAGGCAGAATTCTAAGGTGGCCTCCCAAGATTCCTGTCCCACGTGTATTCAGTCAAACACTAATCCAGGTATGTCTGTGAAGGGATTGTACAGGTGTAATTAAAGTCTCAAATCAGTTGACCTTGAAATACAGCAATGATCCTATCGGGTGGGCCTGATCCAACCACGTGATCCCTTTAAAAATGAGAGCTTTTTCTCCAGCTGGTAGCAAAAGACGACGTCTTCCTCAAGGAACAAAACTGGCAGAAAACTGGAGTCAGAGAGATTTGAGTTCAAATTCTCTACTTACTGGTTTTGTGACCTTTCACAAAGTTTCCTAAAATCCTGTGCTTCCTTTGCCTAACTTGTACTGCTAGCCGCCTCCTCAATTTATCAGGAGGAATTAGGAGAGAAAACGTACATAAAATACTTAATAGAGTGCCAGACATATACTATGTGCACAATAAAAGGTAACTGTTATTATTTTGAAATTATTCCCTTTGTAAGATTATCACTCACTGACTCCCGTAAGATCTGAATTCTGACTCTAGAACCATGTGCGTTCACACAAAAAGACACACAAAAGCATAATGCAAGTATAGAGAATCCTACCAGGTTCAAGATTTGGTTGGGGCCAGTTCTTCACCCTTCTGCATTCCATTTTGACCCCTCTCGTAAGCTCATATTTTTTTTCTCTCCATTTACTGCGTAGCTGACCAATCCTGTGAGTTTCCAGAACCCAACCCTGTATCACCACACCAGTCTCAGCAAAATTTAGCTGGCCTGTGTCCTGTTCTTACAGGGTCCAACCAGGTAACTGGAAATAGTCTTATATATTAAGTTAGGCCAAATTGATAATGGCTAATGATGACTTAGCTTCCCATATGTACTTCATCAGAGGCTTTTAATGCCCTAACTCTCAGAAATAAGGTGGGAATTTTAGACATCAACTTCAGAGCCCACAGAAAAATAATTTGGAGGTGCAAATCCTATTGGTATTACTGAAAATCACCTCGCATGGGCAGCAGCCTCCACCATGCCCAGTAAATGACATCTTCTGTTGCCTCCTTCTGCTAATTTGTGTTTGCATAATTTCTTTTCTGACCACCTTGAAAATATTTCCCCAAGTTCCTTTTTTGCATATAAATAATTTGCATGATTTAGAAAAGATAAGAGAATATGTGCTCATTTATAAAGAAATAGAAAACAAGGAAAATCAAAACAGAAAAAATAAAATTATCTATAATCCCACTCTCCATAGAAAATGATGGTCCAGGAATGTTGATGAAGGAGGGGCTTAAGGTTGGTGTGTCTGGTTGGAAGAGAGCCTAGAAGGTATTCCCTGAGCCTATGTTTGCATAGCAAGCTTCCCATGATACCTGGGAGTAGAAGGAAGTTGCTGATAGAGATTAAGGCAGGAATGAAGTCCTGTCCCCCAGCTATCTAAGACCATCCCTTGGTACTGCGACTGCCCACTGTCAATATTTTAGTCCTTTTTGGCACCAGGGACCAGTTTCATGGAAGACAATTTTTCCACAGACAGGGGACGCGGGGTGGCAGAGCTCCGCAGCCCAGGGGTTGGGAAGTATGGTGTTACAGAATTTTAAACCTGGAGTCATACCTGTATATTGTTTTGTAAATTGATTTTTCCTAGCAGAAAATTGTGAACATTCTCCTTGTCCTATTAAATATTTTCTTCTACATTCATTTTTAAAAGCAACACAAAAATATTACATGGAACAGAGGCATACCATTGGCCTATGGTTGTATATTTAGGTTGTTTCCAGCTTTGATTCTAATTAATAGCACAGAACTAAACATCCTTGTAACCAAACCTTTGCACACATCTATGATTAATTTCTTAGTTTAAGGTCCTACAAGTAAAATTGCTGGGTTGGTTGCTACATATTTTAAGACTTTTCTGAAATAACTGTGTCATTCACTTTATCTCAGATTCCTCATCAAGCAATCAAAACAAGAGTATTGGAAATCTACATATTTGGACCAACATCAAAGGCTAATGGATGAGCACTAATAGTCCTTGACATGAACTTTTTGTAGAAACCTGAGAGTGGAGTGACCAACCAGTCCCCGTTTTGCCCAGGATGAAGGGGCTTCCAGTCATATGGGTCCTTCAGAGCTTAAAACCAGGACAGACTCAGGCAAATTCGAACAATTGGTCACCCTATCTGAGAAGACCAGAGGCCACTGGCCACACTGGCAAGCATCATTGCTAGAGCTGTGGTCAGAACAAGATGAAGTTTGACCACATCATTAGAGCTAAGGTGGTGGAAGGCATGTAATGAATTAGCTCAGTAGCCATGTTCAAGAACTTTGAAATGTAAGGACGTAGTCAGAATTATGGAGTAGAGAACACAGCCTGGAGAGAATGTGAATGTCTGGGAGTCCCATGGCAATTTCAGGGAACAGTGGGAGGCATGGTGCTTTTCTGGCAGCGGCCTCTGTTGGAATCTGGTTTGCTCCTCAAGTGAATAGTGTTGATTTGAAAATTTATCTTCTAATATTTTTTCTTTTAGGACATTTATTTGATAATTACAGAAATTCTGATTGGAATAGATGATTAGGTCTTGCCATTTTGACTTGTATAGTAGCAACATGTAATTCCACCCCTTTCTAACTCAAGAAAGCATTAATTTGAGCACGAGAAGATGAGTCAACATGGCCCACTGCAAAGCAAGCGAAGTGCTCAAAACATCATAGTGGTTTCTAAATTTGCATCATATTCTCATTGTCTTGAATCGAAGGGCCACTCAGCAAAGAGGTTTTTATTGTATGTCTTGCTTGCTTTCTATTATCACAGAGAGATTCAGAGATAGGAGGATGTCTAGAAGGATGTCATTAATGTGGAGTAGACAAGGGCAGTTAGGCTAGTAACTGGACACTCTGAGTGCAGAGTTTCATATATAAGCAAGCCCTTCCCTCCATAAATACTTACAAAGAACTGGCATTGTTTTACATTCCTTGTTATGATATATGTGATTAACTCAAAATTATTTTCCTTTGTATGTGGATGTCCACATTTTTCTTTTTACTGTTTCTGCAAGTCTTACACTGATCTTAATGACTTTGCAGTGTAGGGGTGGTCCCAGGATAGATGTTGCCTTGTAATGGCATTTCCCCATTTGTTGATTCGACATGGGGGTTGGAAGTATAATTTATTCATTATGTGGATTCCACCAAAAATTATTCAAAAGAAGATGTTTTCATTTATTCATTCACTTACCAATTATCTATTTATTGCCTAGCGTGTACCCAACACTGAAGATACAATGATGATCAAGACAGTCCTCATTTCTGCCCCATGGAGCTTAGATTATAACTGGGGAGGCAGAGTTTTTTTTTTTGGTAATGAACAAAAAAGAGAAGAAAAAGTAACTACAAATGATAATAAGTGTTCTGAGGGAAATCAACAAAGTCCTAAGAGAACACTTCAGAGACAAGGGAACTCCTTTGGGCAGGACGGTCAAGAAAGGCCTTTCTACTTATATACAAATATTCTCAGTAGTTCACAACAGCCAAAAAAAATGTAGAAACACACAAATGTCCTTCAGCTAGTGAGTACACAAATAAAATGTGATATATCCACACAATAAAAGGCTAATGAGCAATTAATAAAAGATGGAGAACTTATACATACTATAACAATGATGAACTTTAAAACATTATACTAGGTAAAAGAACCCAGACACAAAATATGTATTGTGTGATTCCATGTATATGAAATGTCCAGAAAGGGCAAATCTATAGAGATGGAAAGTAGATACTTGGTTCCTTGGGACTAGGGTTGGGAATAGGGAGTGACTGCAAATGGGCGCTCTGTGTCAGAGACTGACCTGGGCTATATGAGCACTTTCAATAATCACTATTACGTAGGACAATATTCTGCACACAATAACACCACCATAAATTCATGTTACTTGTTAATTTTTATACTATAGCTAATTTATCAATGATTTGCTATTACTATTATTTGCCTTATAATCTGGGTTTATTTGTAACAAGCAGAAAATTACATTTTAAGGGCAAGCTTTCAATTCCATTTAAAATAACCCCCAATTAGTTTCTAAGCTAGTAAAGGAAATGACAACATTTTTGGTTCTTGGTATGAAATTTTCTAGAAGGTTTTTGTGCTCCAAAAACAATTACATAGCCTTGAAAATGTGCCTAATCTATTTTAAGAATAATAGCAATTAAAACAGGCCTCTGAATTTGATACAGTGAAATGACCACTTGTTCTTCCTTGCTGGGGTGCTGGTTTCTCTGTATGCTTCATCGCGTGCCCCGTGAGATCCCTGGATCTTTGAGCTATCAGACAAGTGATATTTGTGTCTCCCGGTGCTCCCCCAGGGCAACCCCATATGGAGAACTTCTGACTCTGTTTATTCTTCGAGTGAGCAATTGCGTACAAACAGAAGATGTTATGACAGAGGCCATCAGAACAGAATACAGAGACAGGACTATTTCTATGAAAACAAAATATTAATTCTACTCTAAACGCAAGTCTAGGCTTTCCAAAGTGGAAAACTATTCCTGGAATGAATCAGAGAGAGTTGGTTTCGTTTCATTGTCCCATTGACCATCACAAATACGAGTCTCTTAAAAGGGCCACCACGCACCTGGGATCCAAAGGCTCTTGCTATTCGACACAAGAGCAAGGTTTTTCTCATTTGCCACTTAATCTCTTTTTAATTTATCAGACAGTTTGAGCCTCTGTGTCTTTATGAGAAAACAAAAAGGCAAAACCAGCTGGGGACTGTTCTCACACCATCATGGAACCTGAATAAACTGAAACAAAACCCTAGCCACTGAGACCAGGCAGAAAGAAAGTTTTCGTTCTCTTCTTTTTTAAAAAATTTATTACCAACTCTCTGATGGAAAAATCCACCAATTTGTGTATAAAATAAAATGGAAAGTTCGATTTCTTTGGAGAACTAAATTGTAGGAACCATTTATCCATTAGAGATTTTTTTTTAATGTTCCTCTGCCACTTGACGAAGCAAAAATAAAACTTGGCTCAGCGGGCAGATGATCCAGGCGACAAAGCCCTTCATCTTTCCCTTATGAAACGACTGCTTTGAATGTTTTTATTTTAAAACCAAAACTCCTCTGAATGTTGTTGATTATTTTAAAAAATCTAAAACCAAATATCTACTATGAACGTAAGTCTAACAAAACCTAAAACTAACCAGCCTTTCCAGGATGGCATGCTTTTTCTGGTTACAAACATTCCCTCTCTGATATTTTTCTCCCTGGTGGCTGTTAGCCCTTATCTACAATTTTTTGAGGGGCCTGTTGTATACCAGGTGTTTTAGACATATTGTTTCATTTGATCGTACCAACAATTCTGTGAAGTAGAAGTTACAAACCTGCTTTGTAGATAAAGGAGCTCAGACTCAGAGACCTTCATCCATAAAGAGGCACCCAAGAGTGACTGGAGTCGGGCAGACTGGTGTCAAGCCCATTTGGCTCTTTCTTGCTGTGTGATCTCAGCCAAGTTATTTAACCTTTCTGTGCCTCAATTTCTTATCTGTAAAATGAAGAAAATAATACAGGCCTACAGTCCCTTAGCTATCATTCTCAAATCCAGAATCTCTGGAAATTAAAGTGTTTTCATCAATAGGGGACATACTTATACAAAAATATTATAGGTTGTTTATCTGAAGCTCAAATTTAACTGAGTCTGCAGTATTTTCATTTGCTAAATCCAGCAACACTATTCATTTGGCATAAAAATTGAACTATGCTGGCAAGAGGCTATCATACTCTATTTGTCCCACAATCTGAGCAGAGGGGCCAGCAAATGCAACGGCTCTGAACCACAAGCTTGGTATTCGAGGGACAGAGAGAAGGCCACCGTGGCTGGAACAGAAAGACAGAGATCAAGCCTGAAAGGCGGGAAGGGCCAGATCACAGAGGGCCTTTGTGCCCTGCTAATGATGGTGAGAGGGACGTCCAGGGTCACATAGCAGGGAAGCAGCAAAACCAGGATTCAACTCTCAAGTCCATCCTATTAGCACAACGGCCAGTCTCTCAACACACATTGTGGGGGAAAAGTCGTCTTTAAGACATCGTTATAAAGATGTCTTCAGGCTCTGGGACTAATTAAAGGATTGATAAATATGGCAGCCAATCGGCTCCTGCATCGACTGTGGGGCTGGAAAGGGTACAGCTTCAGTAGACTTTAAGTTCAAGGTGATAATGTCAAGGCCCATTTCAAAGCCCTTGCTGAGTTTCTCTGCAACAGGAAAGCATCGTAGCAAAAAATCAAGATTTCAGAGTGAGGGGGGAAAATGATATGCTTTGAAAATGCAGCATAAGCACATATAACGTAAACACAATATAATTATGACAATTCAGTATAAGACTGTACCTCATTTTATCACTTATCTTGTACACTGCTTGTTGCCCATATCACCTCCTTTTATATCCCAAGATGTAAGCAACACAGCAATAGAATTGGTGAAATGTGGTCATCTGACCAACCTATTTTGTATGCTCTGACCATGAGCAGTACTTTTGTCAACTAAAGTTGACAAACATGTCTTAAACTTTAACTCTGTATCAAGCACAGTGCTGGCTAAAAGCACATAAGATATAGTCCTGAATTCACCAAGTTTATAATAACTATGATTTGTTTTATTCACAGCATGTACAACCAGTCCCAAAAAGTTGTGATTTTTGTCAGGATTTTAATAATAATACCAACATTTGGCATGTCCTTAACACGGTGCTAAGCATTTATGTGGATTATTATACCCAATTCTTAGATAGCTCAAAGATTTAGCATTATCCCCATTTTTCAGATGGAGAAACTGAGGTTTCAGAGATTATCTTCTTCAAGGCCCAGAGCTTGTAAACAATAGACCTGGGGTGTTCAAAACCTAGGCAATCTGGCCTCAAATCAAGCCCTATTAACTGTTTTTGCTATGACAAAGTTTATAGTAAAAACTTTTGTATCCAATCCAATGCCAGAAGCCAAGCTCCCTTCTGCTGTAGCTAATACAGCTTTCTGCACAGCAGGGGCCACCTCAAGCCTCATCTTTTTGTCACCCTGGAGGGTTAATTCAGGTTTTGCTTTTGAACCCAGGAAACATAGAATCTGCACACTTGAATTCTCCACGTTGGTCCTGCACACCCCTGCCCACCCAGCCCCAGGATCTGCCCTGCATGGCTAGGTTCACTGGCCCTTTCCTCGCTGTCAATGCTGAGGCATTGGTAAATAGAGAACAGCCCCCACAAAGCCTGTCAGATTCTTCTGCACTGGCACACACACCCCGATGCTGAGCAAACTCCTCTATCATTCGCCCAGGATCTTCGAATTTAGATGCTGGGTCAAGAAAGAATGACACTTTTGCAGGAAGCTGTTCTTTGGGAGAAATGATGTTTTTTAGCTTCTTCCCCAAGCCTGCGACATAATAGGCAGGTATTGTCCTGGTGATAAATGACAGCTCCTCCGGAAAAAATTACACCACCGCGTGTCATGAGCTGACTCTCCTCTCTGCTTGTAGAGTGGGTGTGGGTCTGGCCGCAAAATCAGAAGCACCTGCAGAACAAACTCTCTTTTTTATTACTCAACTTAATTTTTTGTTTCAAATTTCCATTGATCTCAGTTAATGAAAAATGATGTCTCCGTCATTCTTGGGGCTTACCGTCCACCCTTGCTTTTGACCAGTAATTCATAAATGGGAAGGATACGCCCCCTAGTCAGCTTTCCAGAAATTCTTTGGGGGAGTCGGTTGTCACAAAGATTGAGAGGCGACACTGGCATTTAGTGGTCCAGCAGCCAGAGATGCCCAACGTCCTGCAATGCACAAGACAGTCCCGCACTATGAAGAATCGTCTGGCGTCCTGACTTTCGAACATGCACTGGACATTCATCTAGGTGAAGCACCAGTTTACACTCCTCTGAGCCTAGACCCTAAATCCATTTGAGATAGGCACACAAAACATTCCTCGCACAGTTTAAATATGCTCTGCATTTTGTAAGAACGTAACTACTGTAGACATCGAGGGAAGACTATACTTTGTTCTAACTGTACCAAGACTTGTTCTGCATATCAGAAAATTGTGTCGTGAAGGCAATATTGTGGGTGGCATTTGAGTCTCCCACACAACACACAGGTCTGCATTTGTGGCTGTGGAATGCAGTGTTTCTATGCATGAGGGCGAGTGAGCATCTGATTGCTTTACCGTGCGTTCTAACGTAACAAGCCCAACTATTTAAATGTTGAAATCCATATTATTTTATTTTAAATACTTTCTGATGTGGCCTTTAAAAATTATGACTGTAGATAAGGAATTTCAGGGGTGTAAAGGAATGTTCTGCAGACTCTGTCAATGGTCCACCCATTCCGCTGAACACTCATCTCTGCATGGCGAAAGGTGCCCCTGCTACCACCTGCCACCCTTGGGTGCTGCCACCCTCAACCTCAGGGCGTTTTCCCGGCCATGGGGTCATACTCAGGGCAATGCAGCATTCTGGGAGTCAGCAAATGCCCCAGAAGCAGCCCTTGACCAGTGGCAAGTTGGTAGATAATATGCCTGTCACCCCTTGGGGGGATAAACCTGAAGCCCCCAGTGGGAATGAGCCTCTCCTGCCCATGGTGGTGACTTACACCACCACTTTTCACACATGCTGGGCTGGCTTCTGGCCCTTCCCTGTCGTATTGTACCATTTCCCATGTAGTGCTCCCCGGATCACCTCCCACATCACCTGCTTAAATGCATCCCTTTGTCTCAGGACCAACTGCTGGGGAGCCCAACTTAACACAGGCCATTACAAGGGATTTGTTGTAAAAGGGGGACGTAGAGTGTGACAGGGCTGAGGGCCAGTGCTCCAGGCTCCGTCAAGATTTGGACTTCTGCTCAGTGCCGAGGAGCATATCATTGGGATATAGATTTTCCCTCTTCATGTGGCTCCTTCAGTGCGGAGGTTCTCTCCCGATTCCAGACCGATCTTGAGATACAGTCAATTCTCCAACGGTGAAGAAGCACTGGAGACTGTGAACCAGTCTCTGATCTTCAGGGGGTGCAGATCAGACCCATAGAAATGAAGCAGATGAATGAATGAGTGAGGCTGTCTTGGCGCATGGACAGTCAGGCAGATAGAAATATCTTTTGTTTCCCATTTTTAATACAAACATGATTCATAGAACATTCATTCTCTTATTCAACAAATATTTACTGAGCATGTACTATATGCCAGGCATTGGACATACAGTGCTGGACGAAACAAACCAAATCATTTTCCTTGCCAATTTGGGAGAGACTGTTAATAATAAAAAACATAACCTATAGGTTCTGTTAAATAGTAATAAATACTATGGAGGAAAATAAAACAGGAAAGGGGGAAAAGAGGGGTAGAAGTGAGGGTGTCCAGTTTATAAAGGCAGGTCAGGGAAGACCTCGCTCAACAGTGGCCGATGGCATAGACAGCCTCAAGGTCCGGGGTTCGACTCCTTGCTAAGAGAGTGGTGGGCACAGTGGAGGGCTAGAGAGGGTCTGCTGGGTAGAAAGGTGCTTCTGCTCAGCTCGGCACGCACTGCCATGTGGGAAGACAAAATCCAGTGGGCAGGTCTTCCAGTTTTCCAAAGGAAACCTACAGACTTGCCACCTGCCTAAAGAGCCACTAGCAAGCAGGGCAAAGTTCTCCACATCTTTGGGATGTTCGAACTTCTGTTCCCTCTTAACCTTTCCAAAACAAAAGCCAGGAATTTGTGCAGGTGGCCTCTTCTTTCCATCCTGCCTCGTACATCTCCCAAAGCATCATTCCCTGCCTGAATGGCAGGAAGGAAGAGGGAGGAATGAATGCAGAGAGAAAGCAAATCATGAATGCCTACTATCCAGCCCCACTTGTCCAGCCAGTTTATTTTTTCTTCTTCTCAACACACCCAGAATGTTGGAAGCATCGCCTTGCGAAGTTAGCATTTGAGAGGGAAGGTTGTGATTTTTTTTTTTTATTCAAAAGCTTCAGAATGGCATGTTTCAAGAGATCCCAGCGGGAAAGCCCCAAATAGGAAAGCCATATTGGCTCATGGATGTTGGGCCTTGGCATGGGGGCACTGCCTTGGCAGAGCCGCCTCAACATTTACACGACGCGTTGCCAACTCCAGCAGAACTTCCAGCGGGAGTTTTACGACCCTCTTTCATCCAAGCCACTATTTGGGCAGAGGCCTGATTACTTTTAATGACTCTGTTTCTGTAGTGATGGCCAAGTCCTCTGTCATCCTGCCGTGGCCTGGAACGGCTCGGGTTTTAGAAAGAAATGCCCCTTGTAAAGCATGGAGGCACTAATGGCTGCACTCCAGGATGCTGGCCCCATGTGCCAAGAGGCGGAACGGCCAAGAGCAACAATGCAAGTGCGCAGAAACTGCCCTTGGAATGGGGGGCTAATTGGTTTGCCCATCGCTAAAGATGCCCCAACCCTTTACTACTCAAGAAAATCTCTGTCCTTAGATGTTTCTATATTTCTCTGACTTCTGAGGAAGCCAAGGTCTAAGAATGAAGGAAGCTTTTGTCATGAAGAGTAATGGTTGGACAAAGATTATTGGCCCATTTTCTGGTTCTAAAACACTCTCCTAGGTGGCAATTGGCATTTAACCATAGGCTCCTGGCATGATGCATAAATGTGCAACAGGGGTGTCTATAATAGCTATCCCAGTTTGGGGGAGTCTCAAGCTGATTCATTCGGTATGTACCCCTTAACTACACAGGCCAGAGTTTCCAAACAAGCACCTGACTAGAACCCCACTCCGCTACCATTTGGGAGTCAAGAGGTTCATAGCATCTGGGGCTTTGCACTTGGGGATATTTACTTAGAGTAAGTCAAATGGAAACTGAGCAATACCTTAGGACACGGATGGGTGCCACCTCTGCTAAGAGGTGACCAGCTAGATGCTGGATTACGACGAAGTGAAGGTGTGGTCCTCCACCGAGGTGACAAGCAGTGATGCTGAGTGACTGGCTGGCAATGTTTTGACTGCCGTATCACTTTCAGGTTTTCGACCAATGCTCTTCACCGACGTCCTCAGTCAAATCCACCCACTTAACTCTTTCCAAGCACGGGTCTCTCTTCTTGAAGAGTCTCTCCCATTCCCAGATCTCAGGGACCTCCTGGGAACCCACTTCCTTCTTTTTGTCTGATGGTACAGGGATCCTTCTTCCTCCAGAGCACAGGGCTTGCTGTTGCCTCTGCGACAGAAAGCCTCTCTCCCTCTTTGTTCTTTGTTCTTTCACAATCCCAGATCTCGGAGATTCTTCAGGCCCAAAGCCAGGATCAGCCAACATTCAGTTCCCTTCTCCTCAAAGGCAGGGAGGGCTTAGCTCTCAAAGCCTCTGGTGTCCCAAGAGGGAGAAAGGGGAATACAAACTGCCAAGTCTCTCTGTTGAAACAGTTTGAATGCCTGCATTCTACTCACCTGGAGAGGAGAGTTATTCGGTCCATTCTCCAGGGGGTTTATTTTGGAGTAAGTCACAAAGAGTGCAGGGTTCACTGCCCACTGTGGGGGCAAAGGTTCTTGGATTCCTTTGCCAGAGCCAGGAGACAAGCCATGCATCCTGTGGTCCACCATTCCACTGAGACTTTCCTACAGAGTTGATGGATTATTGTCATTCTGCCTGTCTTGTGTCTATCTGACTATCATAAAAAATTAAGTAGTGGGAAAGGTATTCAGTCTAGTTAAGCAAATAGACCTTCAAAAAACAGTTTTTGCTTTCTGCGTGTGCAAACATATGGGTTGATTCCAAAGATGATAATGACTCAGTTTTGGTGCTGAATTCCAGCTGCCTGGGATCTACTGCCAGGTCTGCCTCTTAGTACCTTTGTGGAAAATGGGTCACCTCTGCCAGTTGGTTTTCTTCTCCCAACACAGACTGCGACAGGCCTTCCCTCGTCAGGCTGCTGTCAATATTAAATGGGAGAAGCTAGTTCAAGAGTGGGGCAACTAGGGCAGCCCAGCACATATTAGATGTGGCTATTGTTATTATTAAGGTGGCATAAACAGAACATACTGTTCCATATTTTTTTTCCTGTGGCCAAGAGTTTATGTTAGTGCACATTCTTCAAAGCAAGGGAACCACGTGTCTTTTCAAATAACGGTAATGATAGATATCAGTATTCAGTTCTTACTCTATGCTAGGCAATTTGCATATATTATTTCATTCAATCCTGGCAACGATTCCATGAGGTGCCACTACTATCAGCTCCACTTTGTAGCAGAGAGGCCTGGGCCACGTGACTTGATCAAGAGCATTACAGCTTTGAGTGGAGACACCAGGATCCAAACCTGGTCTGACTCCATAGCTGATACTCTTAACCAGTACTTTAGAGCTGCGGTCCCCAACCCCTGGGCCGTGGACCAGGACCGGTCTGTGGCCTGCTGGGGGCCGGGCTGCAGGGCGGGCGGAGGGTGGCTGGCGGGTGAGGGAGGCTTCATCTGTGTTTGCGGCCGCTCTCCGTCGCTCGCATCACCGCATGTGCTCCGCCTCCCGTCAGATCGGCTGTGCCATCAGACTCTCACGGGAGTGAACCCTGCCGTGGACGCGCACGCGAGGGGTCTGGGCTGCAGGCTCCTTGTGAGAGTCTGGTGCGCGACGATCTGGGGTAGCGCTGGGGCGGTGGCGCTGGCGCTGGGGGACGGCTGCAAGAGCAGACTGTAGTTGGCAGAGAGGTCTGACTGCACGAGGAACGCGGTGCGCCACAGTCATCCTCGGACCATCCTCCCCCCCGCCTCTCCCCCTTGAAGGATTGTGTTCCATGAAGTCGGTCCCCGGTGCCAAAAAGGTCAGGGACTGTTGCATTAGAGTGCCTAGCTTTTCAAATGCCAAATATTTCAGAATTTTGGTAATACTGCAAGAATCCTCTTCTCCTTAATCCAGACCGGGCTGGCGGTACTGTGTATTAACTTTATATGACAACGCTAGCATGGCAGGTTCTAAGAATAAAGTTACAGAACAGTTTTTCTTCTTTCATTGTCTTCTTCTTTTCTTTTCTTTTTATAAGCCAATGAGTAGAAATGAAAACCCAGGACAAATCTACTTATTTTTATTGTTTCAGGAACTTCAGATATTAAAAACAATGAAACAATGATCCAATAAAGTAATTTTTATGCACTTGTTTATATCTGATGCAGCGCTGATTTTACAATTTGTATCCGTGAAGTTGTCTTCTTCCTTCCCTGGGACAAAGGGTCGTTATTGCAGCTTGCAGAAGCCCCCAAAAGGATTGTCGTCCAGTGGTTTGTTTGGTTATTTTTTTTTTTTCCATGTTTTTAGTTGTAGGCGAGGGTTCTTTCAGGGGAGCTTGAGTAACCAAAGGCTACGAGATCTCTACACAGAATGATTACTGCTGAACCAAACCAAAACACCAACAGCGTTTTGGACCCCGTAGTAACTTTTAATCCCCCTGATGTAATCCAAGAATCCACAATCTGGTAACAATATAGGATAACATTTTCACCTCTTATGAGCAAAATGAGGGGAAATAAAAATGATGCTGGAGATCTTAAACAAGTGAAATTTACTCCATATAAAGTATTGTACTTTATTTGAGCCAATTCAATAATATTTATTAAGCATATTTTATGTGCCGGGCGCTATTGCGCTATTCTGGGCATTGATGAAAACAGAATCCTCGTTCCCATGGAGTTCGAATTGCAGTGGGGAAGCACACGATAAACAAGTAGGTATGAAGCAGGTCAGGTGTGATGAGAGCCGTCAGAAAAGCATGCACGTGGACACAGAGAACGCAGCAGGGTCGGGAATTCCGTGCTGAAGAGGCGGCATGTTAGCAGAGAGGTGAGTAAATTGAGGAAGAATGCCTCGGATATCAGGGGAAGTGTTCCGGAGAAAGGGAACAGGAAATGTCCCTGAGCAAGAATGACCTCGCGTGTTCAAATATGACAAGGAGGCCGGCGTGCGGAGCGCAGTGAGGCGAGAAAGAGTAGAAGGAAGGAAATGAGGTTTTCAAGGATATTGTGAAAAGCCTGTTAGGACTGACATAATTTTTATTTGTACTGAGTTTGTGTGTTTTCCTGCTAGATAGGTGATAGAAACACCTTTCTTTAAGGAAAAGATGGTCAGGCAATGTTCTTCTTTTTTTTTTAAAAAAAATATTCTTTCTTGGTAAAATAAAGTGTTGGAAACTCCTCGTGTCAATTCCTTGAATTTTTTTTTAACCTGGTCTGTGAAATCCAGACGTCTGGGAACGTCTGCTCCAGGAGGCATCTTGCAGCGTTCTGTAGACGGAAGTGGCACAGTGCGGTAGGAAGTTCAGGGATCCAAAAGCCTGCGTCCCAGCCCTCCTCTGTCACAGACACGCTGGGTGACAGTAGGCAGGAAATTTCTATTTCTGGGTTTCAGTTTTCTAGTCTCTAAAATGAGGAGAGCAGCTTAAAAGTATCCTGAGTCAATGACGGCGTCAGGGACAAGAAAACATGATGGAAAAGGAAAATGCCAGGCAGGCCGCCCGCCCGCAGTGGGGCCCTGGGAGCCGCTCTGGGCGGGCTCTCTGTGAGGGGACAGCCCCCTCAGCCACTGCGCAGGACGTCCCAGGGTCACTGTCACCTCCTTGGATTTTTCAAGAAGAAAAGCAAATTACTACAAACGGAGTGGCTTAAAACAGGAGAAATTAATCCTTCACAGTTCTGGAGGCTGGAGGAGGGAAATCAGGGTGCGAGCTGGGCCATGCTCCTTCGGAAGGTACCAGAGAAGAATCCCCCCTTGACTCTTCCAGTTTCTGGCGTTATAGCCACATCACCCCAATCTCTGCGTCCTTCATCACAAGTGTCTCTGTGTCCTCGCCTCTTATAAGGACACCAGTCGTTGGCTTTTGGGCCCACCCTGACCCAGTGTGACCCCATCTTCACTTGATTACATCTGCAAAGACCCTATTTCCAAATAAGGTCCCATTCACATGTACCAGGGGTTGGGACTTGAGCATATCTTCTGGGGGGACACAATTCAGCCCCCTACAGGTTGATAGGGCTTCTAGTATGAATTCTTCAGGATGGAAGAATTCTGGCCTAGAAATCTGGGAACCACAGAATGATTAAAACCTTCTCTGTAAAGTTTAGGATGTCTCTCTCTCTCCAGGCAGTGGATGATGAATGTAAGACAGTCCTTGTGGGTTTCCAAAAAGTCTCAGACCACCCATGAGAGTTGAGTCAAATCAGACACATTCTATTCTTCAGAACAGTGTCAGGCAGAGTATTGGTTCCTAGCGATGCCCAAAAAAGGACCACACACTGGGTGACATAAGACAACAGAAATACGTTCTCTCGTAGTTCTGGAGGCCGAGTCTGAAATCAAGGTGTCACCAGAGCCATGCCTTGGAAGGCTGTAGGGAAGGACCTTTCTGCCTCTTCTTGCAAGGACACCAGTCATTGGATCAGGGCCTGCCCTAATTCAGTATGACCTCATCTTAACTAACCACATCTGGAAAGACCCTATTTCCAAATAAGGTTACATTCTGGGGTTCCCAGTGGCCATAAATTTTGAGGTGACACTCTTCAGCCCAGTACAAATACCACTATGCCTGAGGTCTCTTCAATCTGCCTGATTCTGAGAGTCTGTAATTTCTCTTTATCTTTCCTGGAGGATCTTTGCTGGTCCTTGTCACCCAGCCGTTTCCTTAAGGAGCTTCTACCAACTTCCAAACACCTACACCCATTTAAAGTTCAACTTCAGCTTGAAAATGTCATCAGTGGTAAAATGTTTTAGAGGGGAAAAGGCTGTATTTCTTCTGATACTTTTAAGCCTGATATTTCCTCACTTTTATATTTCAAGCTCCACTGGACCTCTCTGAAAAACCACCTCCTGGAGTCATGGGACGGAGTGTTCAAGGGAGGAAAGCCAAACCACTTTTTCACTTCCTTTGTCCCAGTGAATAAAGAACTTTAGGAAAAGTGCTCCGTGCCTTTTCCAGCCACATTCCTCCATGGCCTTTTCTAACTACAGTTCTTTGTGAGTTTCCCTTCCATCATATGATGCATCTTTTTACTGCTTTGCACGACAAAACACAGCAAATCCTAAAATATGGATGTCTTGTTCTTATGAGAAAATGGAAAAGTTCACAAGAAAAGAAAATGACATAAGATGAGTGAGCAATGGTATTCAAAAGTAGGGAGATTGGATAATGATGCAATTAGAGCCCATTTCTATGGTTTTCTATAATTTTGAACATTTGCTGACTACTTTGACTGGTTTGGTATTTATTCTTATATCATATCAATTTAAAATCACCCTGTATGCTATGTCCAAGAGGAATGATAAATTATGAAGAAAATATGTTCAGAAGAATTTTGAAAGGGGCTATCTGATGTTGACCTGAGATGTTATTAGGAGGCCACCCAATCATTCTGGTCTTTTTTTATTCTTTCATTTGTGTTCCAAGCATTTTAAATATTTAAATCGCCTTTCCTATTTCCCTAATGAGAGTTTATTTGCATCTAGTACATAATGGCAGACTGGAAATGGATTTCTTCTTCTTGTGGTCTCAGTCCACTGGAAATGGGGACACCAGTGAGGAGGGTAACATTGTCCACCCAGAGAGGGACAGCGATGGCTTAAAGTGGGGTGGAAGTGATGAGAAACAGTGGGATACGGGACATATTTTGAACTTTGAGCCAGCAGGATTTTCCAATGGCTTGGCAGTGGAATCTTAGAAAAAACAATGTATCAAAGATGTCATTAAAATTCCAAGTGAGGTTTTTATGAAGTCAAAGCTACAGGTCAATAGCACTAGGCTCCTGGAACCACCAGTGAGGTTCAGAAGAGGTCTGCGTGGAACCCTTCTTGGGCTGTAGATGACCAGTACAGTGGCAATTCCAAGTTGGCTTCCTACTTGGAGACTAGATCACCTTGGACTATATCACGTTTCCCAAAGTGTGATAGATGTACTACATATACTAGTGGGACGATTTTAAGTTCAAAAAAAAAAAAAAAGACACTATTTTTAAATAGCCTTATCCCAAACCATAATCCATGAAATTATGGTTTTAAGTTATAATTTGCAGACATTTATTTCACTGAGAATTATATACCTCCATGTGTGCGCCCACACACAGACACAGACATAACACACCAGCCCACAAACCCATGACTACACGGACTATGGCCTAAAGATGAGACTAACTTGAAAAAAAAAACTGGTCAATTTTTTAAAATGTTAAGAGAATAAATAATATAGAATTATTATTCTAGAATACGGCAAAAATTGTCAAGGTGGCCCACAAATGATTGCAGATTGAAAAACACAGAATTATATCAAGTCTTATCTGCATGCGCATGAAAATGACAGGAGAATAAAACTCAAATTCGGTTAGTGAAACAGCCTTCCGATCCACAGTCTATATACTTCTACAAATCAAGGCGACACACTAGCATAAATGAGGAGATGAAATGACAGAATCTGAGGGTGATATGAGTGGTACTTATTCCCCAAATGAAATAATGACTTACTAAAGGAAAGTTGAGTGAGGAAAAACATTGATAATTGTCCAATAAATCTTTCCATAACCTTCCATTAGTCATCACTGCATTTCAGTCTCTTTTTACCCAGGAAGGGAAGTCAGACGTACAGGCAAGCAATTGCGGAACCGCGGAGCAGCAACACTGCTAGTTTTCCCATCTCAGGATACCTATGGGTTTTTTTCCCTGCCCATAGGATCAAGACCATCAGATAGCATATAAACCAATTTTAAGTTGCCATTTGCCCTTTTTGTAACTACTGGGAAACACTCCTTTGTGTACCAAAATCGTGTTTTCTGCCCTGGCCTTGGGACCTGGGTCAAGTTAGGTCATCTCCTCTTTACCAAAAGGATTTGAAAAGTTCTGAACCTCCACACCTTTCCCCCTAATCTAAGACACAAACTGTGGTAATGGGTTGCCTTCATTTTCTAATTTATTCTTTCATTGGTTGAGTGCCTACTATGCCAAATACTGGCATGATTTCAACCACCAAAGCAAACACAATCTGCACAGGATTGTGAATCTCACACCCTAGCAGGGGAGGTGATATTCATCAGATAAATACATAAATAGTGGGCAACTGAGTTTGGTGTAACTAAGAAGTACGAAGTGTTGTAAGAGTCTGTGTTAGCAAGGAGGCCTCGCCTTGGGAGTCTTGGGAGTTAGGGAAGACCACTCATA
>RJWJ010004657.1:0-21689 GCA_004363605.1 Indri indri
TTTTTTCCTTTTTTTAGTGATTGCCTTAGAGTTTGTAATATGCATGTACAAGTAATCCAAGTCCACTTTTAAATAACACTATACCACTTCCCAGCTAGTGCAAGTATCTTATGATAACAAAATAATCCATATTTCTCCCTCACTTCCCTTGTATCATTGCTCTCATTCATTTCATTTATATATAACCATATATAAATGTTTATATACTTAAGCATACATAGGTGAATACATTGTTGCTATTATTATTTTAAACAAGCTGTTGTCTGTTAGATCAATTAAAAATAAGAAACATAAAAAATTGTTCTTTTATCTTCACTTATTTCTTCCCTGATGCTGTATTTTTCTTTATGTAGGTCTGAGTTTCCAACCTACATCATTTTACATCTCTGTAAAGAACTTCTAACAATTCTGCTCACTTTTTTTTATTAGAACCCTTTATTAATCATAGTTGTTTAAAATTTCTGGTCTGATCATTTCAACATCTCTGCCGTATCTGAATCTGGTTCTGATGCTTGTTCAGTCTCTTCTAACTGTGTTTTTTTGCTATTTAGTATGTTTTGTAATTTTTCCTTGATAGTTGGACTAATGTACTGGGTGAAAGAGATGGCTGTAAATAGGCCTTTAGTAATCTGGTGGTAAGGTTGGGGTTGCTTTCTGTAGTCCTATGGTTAGTTCTCAGTTTTTCAGTGAGCCTGTAGGTCAGGACTGTGAACTTCACATGTGCTGCTCAGCTGCGCCCCCTTAGGTGCAACAGGATGGCTAAAGTGGTCTGATGTTGGGTATTTTCCTTCCTTTGCATGGAAGGATAGAGCCAGCTATAGTTGGGTATTTTTCTTCCCCCAAGTCAGTTAGGCTCTGATAGAACCCTAGCAGGGTAGGCTCTGGTTAAATAGTTTTTCCTGAGGGCAGGCTTTGTTAAGAACAGTACACTCTGATGTGTTTCAAAATGATTTTTTTTCCTCCCCCTGCTGGAAACACAAGGGAATTGTTCTGTTATATTCACTGTAAGGACCTGGTAATCTCAAGGAGATAAAACACTTAAATGTGGGAGCCCTCTGATGACGGGGTTCCTCTGGAGTTATTACCTTCTCAGATTTGTCCACACTAAGCCTCCAGCAGTTCATCAATTACAGTTCAGGGTTGCCTACCTCAATACTGGTTCTCTCAGAAGTTTCAGTTCACGGGTTTCTTCTCCAGTAAATTGTGATTCTCTGTATTGGTCTGTCAGTCTCTCCAATTTTCCAGGCAACAGTTTGCCTGGTGATCTTGCTTATCCTATGAATCTAAGAAGAATTGTTTATTTTTCAGTTTGTTCAGCTTTTTACTTGTTGTTAGGTTGGAGTGTTTACTTCCGAGCTTCTTATATACCTTGTTGGAAACGAGAAGTCCTCTTTGCTCTGTTGCGGATTAATTTTATATATGATGTGGGGTAGGAGGCCCAACTTCATTCTTTTTTATGTAGTTATCTGGTTGTTCCAGCACCATTAGTTGTAAAGACTATTCTTTCCCCCTTGATTGTCTTGGTACCTGTGAAAATAATCAATTTACTTAATATGAGAGTTTATTTCTCAATTTTATTCCATTGATCTACATGTCTATCCCAATGCCTTTTCCGCACTGTCTTCATTACTGTAACTTTGATTAAGTCTTCAAATTGGGAATTATGGCCCTTCCAAATTTGTTTTTCTTTATCAAGATTTTTCTCTGTGTGTATGGCTATTCTGGGTTCCTTAAATTTCCGTATGAATTTTAGGATCAGTTTGTCAATTTCTGCAAAGAAGGCAGCTGGAATTTTGATGGTTTTATTTCATTTCATAAGTAGGTGTAACATTGTCCTTATGAAAAGAAATAATATTTACTTAGAGTAATCTCCTGGTTTTCTCATTTCTTTTGAAAGGTCAACGAGACGCCTGCCTTCTCAGGCTGTTCCAAGATTATTTAAATGCTGTTATGACTATCTTGTTTTATTGTGAATTCTCATTAGCCAATTAAATAGATTCTTTCTTCATAATTGCTAAGATATACACTAAGAAAATAAATTTTGTGTGTCTTGTTTGTGTTTACCAAATAATAATTCTTCTCTTACATTAATATCTTAGATCAGAGATTGAGAGGCCTTCTAAAGAGAGACCAAGCATGTAGAGGTTTGTCTGGTAGAAAAACTGACAGAACTCTTGGGTAAAATAGCAAA
Organism: Indri indri; assembly: GCA_004363605.1. Lineage (NCBI taxonomy): Eukaryota > Metazoa > Chordata > Mammalia > Primates > Indriidae > Indri > Indri indri. The sequence goes on from RJWJ010004657.1 coordinate 2,192, forward strand.
GCCTATCTAAAGCTCCATACTTCCAGGGCTGTAGTTTCACAATCTTATTATAGTGAAATCAAGTGAAGATTTATTACTTGCAGTTATTTATTATATTAGCAATAGGGTTATTTTTTTACACAGTTTACCTTAAGAATAATTTTTTAAGGTATGCAGTCTGCCAAATGCAGTAATCAGAATATGATACGTGATTATTTTTAATAAAAATAAATGGAAAGAAATAAAATTTTTTTGGAAATTAACGTTGAATGGAAAGAGTATTTGGTACACCAAAGCACTCAGTAAATATTGGTTGAATAAAGGAATGAATGAAAGGAAGCCCTTACATGAATCACTGCTTTTAAAGCCTAGGCCTCTACCATAGGGATAATTCTAGTTAATCCCTCAATTCAAAAGGGTAAATCCTGCTTTCAAGGTAGATTGTTATTTTAGTGTTTCCAATTTTCTTAAAGGATAACCTGAAAGTTTCACATTTTTACAGCGTTTATGTCATGGTTGGTGCCGATGTCCCATTTTCTTCTTGTTTACGAGAAGTTGAAAATCCACAGAATCAATTGAGATGCAGTCAAGAAATGGAGCCTGTAATAACATGTGATAAAAAATTTCGTACTCAGTTTTACATAGACTGGTGCAAAATTTCATTGGTGAGTTTTTGCTTTATTTTGTTTTTGCAAATGTAATTGGGGGTGATATGGCTGGAGATAAAATTCGACAAAAACCTGAATTGCTTTTAAGAACAAATCCAGGGTTTACTTTGTTAACTGCAATTGACTTTCCTTGACTTTAAGGATTTGGTAAGTTTGTCAACAGTACATCCATTTAGGAAACAGTATCTCCACTTTTGTACTCACTCTACCCTTCATTGGTTGCTGGGTCTGGATTAGCTTGGCAGGTGGTCCAAAGGAACCCTCTGGACATCCAGGTAGCTGCTAAATCAGCAGGGATTATGGAGTCAGTGTGATTATGTGCAGAACTTTTCTTCTTAAATATGCCACCACAACCCCACTTTGGCAGGAGAGAATGTAGTACAATAATAACTCTAAAAATAAAAGCATCATTGTGCTAATGATTCAATGTCCTGAAAACTCAAATTTTAGGGAAAGTTTAAAGCACAAGAAATAATTCCAAGTGAAAAAAGTTAGAATCTTACCTATAGTTCATAGCCATTCAATATTTCTTTCCAAACCACTTTTTAATTTGCATGTTAAAAGATTTAGGAAAATGTAAGGTTTCATATATATGTAAGATATGTATAATATTTTATATTTAAATTTATGTTTTATAGTATGTCTCTCTACATAATATTTTGATCCTGCTATCTGAAAGGTAGGAGAGTTGTTTTAACTTTTTAGTGACCTTTAGATTTAACTTCTGTCAACTCTATGATTGGTGGTGAGTAAATTAGATCTAAGTTTAAAGTTGACATTTGAACAAAGTTATTGACACATAAACACAACTATCACTTCATGTCTTAGAGAGCCAACTGCAAGCACCTTTCCAGGATGCGACATTGGAAGACATATTACTCACATTGCAACACTTAGCACCCCTTTTGGCCTTTTGCCTTGACTCTTCTCGTGTCTCTTGTGTCTTAGAAAAATAAGGTCTTTCTTTGCCTTCTTAAATCAAGTAAAATCATTAACTTGTTGTGATTTATGTGTATTATAGGTAAATTTGCAAAGCTTAGTATTTTAGTCATGGTGTGCTAATCATACAAGGATACAGGAGACTGAGAACCTGCTATGCTAATGTAAATAGGGTCCTCTCCCCAGAGTCAGTAGATGGCAGGACCTAACAACCCTATTTTACTTGTGGTTGTACTGTAAAATGAGTTTATGTTTAGGAATATTATCTAATTTCTAAAAGTTTAAAAATGACATGTGCTTTGAAGGTTTTTATGTGGTAAGGCTTTATAAATGGAAAGGTTAGAAATTTTTATTTTTATTTTACATATATTTATTTATATTCCACATCTTACCACCAATTATTTCAGAAGGCTTAAATAAAATAGTCATATAGTAAACATAGTAAATAAAGTATAAAATAAATGGAAAATCAGGACCTAAACTTCACCCCCGCAAATAGTCATAAGATCATGCTTGACAACAAGCCTCCTCGTGTGCAGGACAAAAAAGGAAATTCATCAATTATTTTGTTCTCATTTTTAAAGAGGAGGCAGAGCATCAGTTCCTCAGAAGAAAACAAAGTTTTTGCCAGCACTGTATTATTAACAAAATTCTTCAAGTGGATTTTTCTGGGAGAGGATACCGAGTAGTGCTACAAGTAATTCTCCTCAACATTTTTTTTAGCAGCAAATGTAGTAACAAATTTCATATGGCTACATTTTTAATGTCCTCCAATAAAAAAACCTTAGCATAATTAAATGCAACTCAGTGAAAGCAGTTCAATTAATGTGTAGGTAAATTAACTTAGTGCAAGTGTTGGGCATTTTTTGATCCTGGGATAGAATTTAGTAAGAGTATAGCATGTTTCTTAGACTATGTTCCATGTTCCTTAGTCTATCTTTCCTAAAACTTACTTCTGTCAGCTGGATGGCAGAAAGATCAAGGATAACATATTTGGAAATTGTCTGTGATTTTTTTTCCTTTCTCTTTTACAAAACTTAGAAACCATACCTGCATACCTGGTCGTCAGCCGATTGAGGTTTGTTAACATCTGCACTAGAGGTTTGTCACTAAGAAACAAGAAATTTACGTAGTAGTAGGAAGGACTACTGCTTTAGAAGGAGAAAACCGAAAAAAGGACAACAACTACGTACACATGCACACACATATATATATTATGCATGTATACAGATACGTGTACGTATTCATGTTGCAGGAAGGGCATAGAAAGCAGGGCAAGATAAAGCCTTTAAATTACTGTCATTCGTTCCTTTTCCCTAGCTGCAATAAATAATTGCAAATTCAAGGTGATAAAGGAATTGGAAAACATGACTTTTTGGATAATTTGTCAAAGAATGTTTTGATGTGTCCAGATCATAAAATCTCAAAATGTTTGCAGCTATTAATTTGATGTGTAATTGTCTTCTTTTGCATCAGGTTGATAAAACAAAGCAAGTGTCCACCTATCAGGAAGTGATTCGTGGAGAGGGGATTTTACCTGATGGTGGAGAGTACAAACCCCCTTCTGATTCTTTGAAAAGCAGAGACTATTACACGGATTTCCTAATTACACTGGCTGTGCCCTCGGCAGTAGCACTGGTCCTTTTCCTAATACTTGCTTATATCATGTGCTGCCGACGGGAAGGCGTGTGAGTACTTTAAAACCTTAATAAAAAATTAGAGAGCCTGCTAAGATAATAACATAGAATATTCCATTAAAAGCAAAGTTTCATTTAGTTCATAAAATACTTTTTAAATGAATTGAAAATGTGTTCAAGTTAAACTGCAGCACTTTATTCCTTTAAAATGAATTAAAATAGTTTTGAATCTAGTAAATCAAATTAAGAGATATAATTACTTTATTCAAAAATTATTAATGCTTGATGTAAATTCATGCTGGTAAAACAGACCGAAGAATAATTAAGGCTAGATATTTTGGTTCTACAAGCCATCTTATGTGAGCACAGACTTCAGAATCTGTTGACATGGTAATTGCATTTTAAATAAATAAATTGTCTTAGTTTGATCAGGAGTGATGGTCAGAATTCTTCCTGAAATCTTTCTGCTGTCAAACAGGGTGACATAATCTAAATGTTTAAAACATATTTAAAAAAGCAATTTAGGAGTAAATTAATAAGAATAAGGTATAATTTGAGTAATGAGTCTTCACCTCATGAATAGTTAGTACTTTCAGGACATCTACGTCAATTAAGATAATCTCCTGAGATTATCTGGAAGTCAGGATAACAAAGCAAAGGATAAAAGATTAATAAAGCAGCAAGTAGCAAATTCTTCCATTTTACATGTAGCCTGATTTCATTATGTCATAGAATTTATTTCAATCAAGAACTTGATTCTTAATCTCCATTTTTTTTTTCCATTTTTCTATGTGTTTCTCATCAGTATTCCATCGCTGTATGTGTACTCATCCAAGTAATGTCATAAACCTGGTGGCAAATGCTGCCTGGTTGCATTTAATAGTAACAATGTCAGCATTTCCACATCATGCAAGATCCCATGAGCATATAGTTTTAATGTTCCAAATATCAATGCTATTATTTAATTCATAAATTTTGTTTTGTTTCTAGGGAAAAGAGAAACATGCAAACACCAGAGTAAGTGTCTTCTTTCCTGTTATTTTTTTTATCATTTTTATTCCACTTTCAGTTGCCCATCATGCTCCATACATGTGTGTCATGCTTTTTTTTCATTCGTCATCTTTCATAGTTTATTTTATAAATGTGAAAGCTGCTTTCTAAATAGAGATATTTAGGAGGGGTAGAAACCAAAACCAAAAAGGGTTTGAAAACTAAGATTACATAGATAAAAAATTAAACCTAAAATATTTCAGATTCAGAATATTAACTTGCCATTTATATTATGTGATTTCCCAATCTGCATTTCTATAAACCAGAGAACAGATGAAAAGACCTTTCATACAAGTTTTCCAGAATCTACAGTTATAACCTACCATAAAATGAAACTCCTGTGAGTATTTATAAATGCCCCACCAGAAGCAACAATATAAAAGCTATCTAAACTGTAGAAAATAAATAGAAAACTAGTTTGTTACTTAGGGCTATAATATTAACACAATGCTTCATAGCTTAGTTTAATGGAAGACTTATGTATTTAAAAATCAGTTTATAATTTTTAGTTTTGCTATGTTAAAAGTATATGAGATTTATCTCTTTGTGAGAAAATTTGTAAAATGCCCAAAATGCAATAATGTCTTGTTATTTTAAAAGAAAAAATATATTTCATAACTTTTTCAAATTGATGATCCATCAGGCTAATATACAATTTTAAATATATGTTGTTTTATTCTTTTTGACCTAGCATCCAACTGGTTCATCACAGTGCTATTCAAAAATCTACCAAGGAGCTTCGAGACATGTCCAAAAATAGAGAGATAGCATGGCCCCTGTCAACGCTTCCTGTGTTTCACCCTGTAACTGGGGAAATCATACCTCCTCTGCACACAGACAACTATGATAGCACTAACATGCCTTTGATGCAAACGCAGCAGTAAGTATCCACTCGGAGCCATAATGGCTAATGTGCACGTGTATTTTTTTATAGACGAATGTCTGTAAAAACCAGAGCTTTTCATTGTCGTGTTCGTTTGTTTGTTTGTTTATAACTGGAAGAAGAAATACCAAAAGGATGTTAATAGTGTAAATCCCATCCCCACTGTCCTGACACAAACACAATAGAATTCCTTTCAGGAAATGCTTTTATTTTCCACTTCACTAATCCAAACACAAACACCTTTATATTTAAGAAACTGACAATGATAATAAATGAACATGTATGTTTGCTCAAAGATGAGTTAATTGTGAAAAAAGAAGCATATCCTAAAGCATGTCAAATTGATTAATTTTTTTAGAGATGTTAAAATTATTTGGTTTTGTTAACCTTTTAAAAAATTGTTATTAATATAGTCCTATGGAATCTAAATTTTTTGCCTAAGGGTGAAACAAAGGGTTTTTAGGGTTTTGTTTTTTTGTGTGTGTGATCTGCTTGTATATTAAAACAAGTAGTTCCAATTTGAGCTATAAATGCCCGTTTTATTAGTGAAACCTTGTCAGAAGGACCACAGTCAAAAAGCCTGGAAGAAGACTTTGTAAGGGGCAGGTATGGGGGAGAGGTGAGGAAATTGCACAGTTGCTCTTAAGAACCCATGTCATGTGCCTAGAAGCTAGATTTTGATATAAGGGAATGGTGGACAAAACCATCGTTTATTTTTAAGAATATGGCTTTTTTTTTCTTTTTAAACCATATGTTAAAATGGGTCGAATTCAATTGCCCCAAGCACTAGAAGTCACAAAGTTGGCTTTTGAGGTTCTCTTTTTCATTTTACTTTTGTAGGTGGAATGAATATGCAAAAAATCTCTCTCTCTCTCTTTCTCTTTTTCTCTCATTCTCATACACACACCCATTAGGATATGCTATAATAGTAAATACTTATTGATTAAAAATTTTTCTGGGAACTATGCTGGATACAAATTTTCCCATTGAGAGTGCTTGTTTTGTTACCAGGTAGAATGCATGTGTAATTTGAAGATAAAATAATAATATGAGTAGTATAGACTAGATACATCTGTCCACAATATTTTAGAAATCCAAAAATATTATGAATATTTTCCTAAAGTTCTTGAATATTATTTATGTTAGAGTTGTATAGACCAAGGATGTGTTTGCGTGTGTGTGTGTGTGTGTGTGTGTGTGTGTGAGAGAGAGAAAGAATGATTAGTAAGTCCTATTATCAGTGTTGAAAATTGCATACATTTAAAATTTTGAGTTTTGTAAACATTAATATATCAGGGATATAAATATTAAAGTTACAAAATTTAGTTGTACTGAATGGAAAGGATGGATTTCTGTGCTTTACAACGGCCAGTGGGCCATCTGTTATGGGTCATCGTACAACCCAGTTTACTAGGGATGCGCTGATGAGAAATATCAGTCAAATTTCAAGAATATTCTAATAATTCACAATTTGTCAATTTATCCTGCCTTTTTAAGATAAAAATTATGAATGGCTTTATCATTCACTTTCAAAATGAAAAGAATTTGTACTTATTCTTTAAGGCTAGTATTTCTTATATTGTTTGCCCTAGAGTGTCAGTGAAATATTGATAGATATTCTTCAAAACTGAAATGGGCATGCCAGTTACATTGGCTCATGCCTGTAATTCCAGCACTTTAGGAGGCCGAGGCGGGAGGATCACTTGAGACCAGGAGTTTAGGCCAGACCTGGGCAACATAGTGAGACCCTATCTCTACAAAAAACTTTTTAAAAAATTAGCCAGCTTTGGAGGCATGTGCTAGCTACTTGGGAGGCTAAGGCAGGAGGATTGCTTGGGCCCAGGAGCTCGAGGCTGCAGTGACCTATGATTGCCACACTACACTCCAACCTGGGTGACAGAGCGAGACCCTGTCTCTTAAAAAAAAAAAAAAAAAAAAGCAAATGACCAAATATACTTGGAAAACAGATTTTGGTTTTTAAGCTAAAAGATTTCTCAGACCCTCAGACAAGTGTGCTGATATGCTTTGTGAATCCATGGGAAAATGTCAGAATAGGTAACTTCAAAAAACAGTTTGGGAAATGCTTCTGTTGACAAAGTAACAATACTATAAAATTTTAGAATACAAAACTATTTATTGTAATGCATAGGGGAAGTTGAATATGTTTGCATATCAGTGAAACTCTATGGCTAGTGAAGTTTAAGGGAGGAAGAAAAGCCACTATCATTTTTTAGACACCTTTTCTAACCTTATATATTGAGAATACAAATAGCTCCTTAAAAATTATTCTGATTCCCTGTAGTTAGGATTTTTGCAACATTGCTACTAATATTCAAGCAAAATAAAATTTTCTCTCTAGTTTATAACCAAATGCATCTTCCTGGTCCTACCATAACCCCATCAAGACTGTCATTATGTTGATCAAATCTCTCTATTTGTAAATGCAATAGGCTATTATATTGAACTTGCAACAATTTCAACATATATGTATTTTTAAGTCCAGAAAAACTTTCATATTATTCAGATTTCTGCTAATGGAAAAGCTCCATTAACTAGCACTTCTATATAAATAGGGTACATAGATAATTGATGATGTTCACAATGATTATTCTGAGGCACTGCAGGATCATCAAGTGCGTCTGACTCATCAGAGGAAAATTAAATTACATTCGGTGTCGCTTCAGCGTTGAGTGTATATTATCTTTCTTTTATTCTTGGAAATGGATAATATGTGCACGGTCTCTATGGTAACTCTCTATAAGCCAGAATATGTGATTAACCTCATTTTCCAACCATGCCAGATAATAGAGAATATATTGTATCAGGTTCATCATAGCTGTCCTTTACGTAAATTCAACTTTTGCCGTTTACCTGAAAAACATAGCCGTGTGTTTAAAGTTTTATTTTAGCACCAAATAGACACATATAAATATTTTGGTCATTTGGATTGAACTGAATTCTCAAGATTAAAATGAGATATTATATTTGATGAGGCATTATAGTACATGATAACCAGATATAAGCTTGGATAATGCTGCCTTGTACTTATTAATTAACCCTTGTTGAGGGGGCATGCATTCCGCCTTCACAGATTGATACTAAGGGCACTGAATTTATCATTCACAAACAATTTGGCCAGCTACTGGATTTCATGTTTAATCTTCAGACTTGACACTAGAAATATTCAGGCATAAGGATATGGCAAAAGGTTTATGTTGGCTTCTAAGCAAAACTCAAGGATATTCAAGCTTTCCTTCAAAGCTGAATAGAAACTAGTTTGGTCTTTTAAATAAGTCAATTTGCCTCAGAGAACTTAAAACAATTTTATAATGAGGGTCTGCCGCAGTTATTGACTACACAGTAATATTTTCTTTTTATTTGATAGTATAATGCTTCACAGAGCTCCAGACTGGCACCATAAATTAGTCAGTAGAAAAATGTTTAATCATTTGCAGATGGTAAATTAGAGGCGTTGATAAGAGACAAAGCTAAATTAGGTTAGAACTGAGATTAGATTATTTGCCTATCCTGATAGCATAGTCTGGGGTAGATAGTGTGGCCATTGACCTCACAGGGATCTCTGGTTCAGGTTACAAGCAAAGAGAATAAAGAGGTAGTGGAAAGGGAAGCCCGGGCAGAACCTGCAGACAGCACAGGCCCAGAAAGGAGGGGTTTCATTTTGTGCAGGATTCCTTTTGCTTTTCAAATTACAGAGACAATATAAATAGTTAGGCTGTTAAAATTATCACATCATCTAGAAATGTAAGGGCGATTTCATTTCATTTTTGCTAATGCATTTATTCTTTAATAAGATCTTTATTTTGGAATGATTTTAGAGGTACAGAAAAGTGGCGAAGGTAATACAAAGAGCTCCCTACCCCTCAGCTAGTGTCTCCCGTTGTTAACATCCTGCATCTTACAGTACTGTGGTACATTTGTCACAATGGAGAACCCAGTATTGGTACTTTACTATTACCTAGACTTCACATGGTTTTCAGATATCATTAGGTTTTTCACTAATGTCCTTTTTCTGTTCCAGGACTCTGTCTAGGACACAACAATCATGTCTCCTAGGTCTCCTCTGGTCTGGGCAGTTCCGTAGACCTTGCTTGTATCCCATGACCTTGGCAGTCTTGAGGAACACCAGCCAGCTATTCTGTAGAAGGCTGCCCATACCCTCTCTTAGTCGGGTTTTCTGTATGTGTACTTAGTTATCTTTGTAGCTTGGTGAATAAATGTTACCACTAACTAAAATTTTTTCCTCTGTAGGCATTCTCCTTACTTACTACAATTCATTTCTGGAAATCATATTATAAAGTAATTCTTAAAAGTAAATTGGCTTTGCCCAAAGTATCATTGTAGTGGATTGGGGGTTATGTTTGTAACCAAAGGCTTAACATCAAAAATCTATTAGAGGTTTGATTGATGTGCCTCAAAGATTAACCTTTGTAATTATTTAAATGAAATAAAATTGAACTCCAAGTCATAGAATTTTAAGTCCTAAAAGGAATGTTGAGAGAGAGTCTAAGCTAGTTCTCAAACCAGGTTACAGTCAGAATCACTGTGGAGCTTTTTTACAATATAGACAATACAGATCTCAGGCCCTAACTCTGGGGATTTGGAGTCTGATGGAAGTGTATATTGTGGTAGAGAAAGAAAAAATGTCGAGAATCCCTGACTTAAATACTCAAAGGACTTAGGTTTTAAAATTGGGAAACCCAGGGCCTCTGGTATTTCAGGTGGCCGTGGGGAAGGGGAAGGGTCGTTACTCACACTCCTCCACATGGTTTTAAAAGGGGAACCATTTCTCCTGAATTCCCGTGTGTGAAACTGTGAGAGAGAGGCAGTCCATGCACCTCGTTTGGGAGGTTGGGGCTGTTTGTGGGTTTATGTTTATCAGCCTCCAGAATTTTCCACACCTCCTTAAACTGCCTGAGGAAAATGATGTGAAATGAGAGATAATCAGAAAACAATGCCTGAGTGGGACAGAAAAATGCTAAACCTGGAAAAACTAAAAACCACTGAGAAATCATAGTCATCTTTGCAATTTTATGCTTGAGGAAAAGCACATTGACTGGCCAATCCCAAATATTTGATTTTCTAAGAAAAAGTGTATTATTTAATGAATTTTGTTGCCTTTTGGGGGAAGATCTGCCTCATTATGCATTTCTCATACCAACGTCAATACCAATTGATTTTTCCTGAGTGAGGGGCATCTCTGTAGAAGACCCTTATGTAATGAATAACAGGGGAAAGTGCCCCACACATTTTCCAGGAAGATTTTAATTGGCTATACAAAAATTTTTCATATTCATTATTCTAAACGTAAACACCTAATCCAGGATAGTTAGGTCTCCCTCAAAACAGGAGGTAGGTCGTGCTTAATCTTTTGCAAATTAACAAGTATAAAAGTAGAATTAAGTCTTCTAATTAAAGATAGTATCTAATCATTTTAGCTTTTATTGAAGTATTTTTCCATTTGTCCTCCCTTTGGTAATAATGAGAACCAACTTGATGGTAACATTCTATAAATAAAAAAATAGGTTTTAATAAAAGTATCTGTTGAAGACAGTGTTTCAGGGGACCAAGATAATGGTTTACTGTTGACAGGAAGTATCAAGCAGCCAAGGATATTTCAGAGCCATTCAATTCCAAAAATATATTACTATATCTTATTGTTAAATGACTCCATACTAATTCAAAAGAGAAGTGTTTTGTATTCCACATAACTAATGTCATTTTCTTTCAACTCTGGCACAGATTCTGTGGCTTTATTCAAATCACTTTGCTTTTGGATCTTGAAGCAAGTAGCAATATAATCAGTTAATAATCATCAACGTTACTTATAGAATTACTCTACAGGGTATCCACGAATGTCAAATTACCTTAAAATGGTTGTACAAATAACAAATAATTGTGTGCTCCCCCAAATCACTTATTATTAATTTGCAAGTTATTGCCCTTGCTTTCTTAAAGAATGAAGGTTATGCAATGACTAATTTACGCAATATTCTATTTAACTGCGTGTAATTAATGGTAATAAAATTAGAAAATAATGCTAATAATTTAGAGAATTACAGTTTTCTTAAATTTCTACATAATCCAGTTTACACATAATAACCTCTCAGTCCATTAATAACTTAATTATTCTCAGTGGTTTTATGACTTTATTATGGTCCTTTATTTGAAGGATTATGGGCCTCTGTTTGAAGTCAACCCCCTCTCTCCTGTGCAGTTGCCTTTAGCAGCCTGCTCTCACTAAAGGTGGAAATGCCCCTGCTTTCTTCCTGCATGCTGTGTCTTAACTCCAGAGTTAGTTGTAGGCATTTTTCCAGTATGCCTGAAGCAGTGTTCTTATGAGATACATCCCTTCAACTTTTAAATGGAATACATTCAAATATGCCCATCATAGATGTATTAACACTCTAACACTCACAGGCTCACATGTAGTCACAAGTTTGGGCAGCCACAAAAACAGCTATGTGTGCACACCTTAGAGACTCCGGGGAGTCTCAACATTTTTTTTAGTTGAGCATCTTCTTGCACATGTAAATGCTTTTGATACAACTCATGTAAGTTTCAGTTGAAATTGCAAGAAGTGCATGTGCCTCGTTCAAACTTAACTAATTGGAACATGCACTTCAGATGCTTTTATATCCCTAAATCAGTATAATACACACAACTGCCTTCTTACGGATCTTCTCCAAGGTTCTCGCTAGTTCGTGTGTGGCACTTTCTCAAACAACCATCTGCCTTCACCTAGCCCAGCCCATTGTGATTTAGAAGGTTTAGCAACGTAGCAGAAAAGGGAAAAAATGGACGCTAGAGAAGAAATGACAGGGCCTGGATTGAGTGGTTTGATCAGTGGTTTTCAAGCCATATTCCACAGAAGGATCGGTTGGGAGGGCCAACAAGAGCGGCGGGGCGGGGGGTTCCAACTACCTCATCCAAATATTGATTTTAAATTTGGGGTATCCTTGATCTTGGGCTTTTGAAAAGCCTGTGTCTTTGTTTACCAACCACTGCCTGTGTTAGAGCACCTACGTTTTGTGCTTTCTTTGTCCTCTTTGTTTTTTGTGTTTTGTCAAAATGAGTTGATTTAATTCGTTAATAGGCTAGGTAGCTAGAGCTGATAGGGAATGAGGAAGTGCTCTGGAGCGCTCACGTGTGTGTGTGTGTGTGTGTGTAGGTAGTGTGTGCTGTGTTGATTTTAATGTAGAATAGACCCACATCAGTTGTACCTGAGTAGTTAAAATAAAACACGTCCTCCCCGCCCACCCTGGATACCTTGTAGTTGCATTTTGACTTCTGTAGTAGAGATGCTTACTTTTCCATCTTTAAATCTAGAACTTATTTCCCTTTTGTGGTTTATAAATTTATCTTTTTACTTTCACAACCAAAGCCAATATAAATACATTGTGTGAAATACTGAAAGAACAAACAAACCAAAAGAAATACTCCCTTAGACCACCCAAGGATAAGTAGGGCTAAGTAATAGCAAAAAAGAATATAATCATTGGGATTAATTATTAATATTAAGTAACTTCCTAAAATTGAATTAGAATGGATTTTTTTATTTCCTTAGCAATATATTTAAAATGGAACTGAAAATTTTAAAAAAGTCGCTCGAAGGTGTTAACTTTACAGATTAAATTAAGAGTTTAAACAGTATTTAACTAGCATGCACTGTTTTCCACTTTAAATCTTTGTATTTGGAACATAATATTTGCCTGGCTGAAATGATTCAGATCAATGGTTTTCAAACTGTTTTTTGGACGTTTCTTAGAAATGCAGTAGGGGCCAGCATGTGCTACAAAGGAAACAAAGCAGACAGGATTCCTAGCTCCCTTGTTTCAACCCAGGCAACCTCACATTTATCTCTTTTGTACGTCAGAGTTCTGCTTAGGATTTCAATTAAAAGGAATTCTGCTGATGAGAAACAAAAAACTTTGCAAATCCCTAGCTTGGAACAAACCTTACTCTGTAGCAAGAGGCTGACTCCAAGAATTTCTTCCACAAAGAACCTAAAATGCACATTTTCATAAACTAATTTTAATATCAAAATTTGAAAATAAGTGGTTGTATCTGTATGTTAATAAACACGTGTATTATGTGAGTCTTTGTAAATCTTCACTTTTGCATGTATTCATTCAAAACACATTGCATGCTTACTGCTGGAGATATTTAACAAAATAAGATAGTTCTTACTGTTAAGGCACTTTGGGGCAGTTAAATATTTGCAGACAAATATAATGACAATCAGCATGTGCAGGAAAGCATGCTAAGTGGTAACCTAATTGGGGGTTGCTTAGAGAATGAGGAGGCACAGAGAGGTGGTTCTTGAGAAGTTATTTTTTAAATTAAAAATAACATGTTAAAATTTTTAATAATATTCCTTGTGGGAATTTTTAAATCATAAGAGCAGTACCTATCTACTGTAACAATTTTTGAGTTGAGTTTGCAAGGACAAATGGGAGCTGGTTGGGTATAGGCCATGGTAGTAGCTGTGGTGGGTGGTTGTCTATTTCAAGCAGACAGGGGGCACTCCATGTAGAGACCAGACATAGTAATGGCCTTCTAGGCCACAAGGAGAAGCTGGAAACTTAATCAGCAGATAGATGTAGGGAAATATTGAAGCGTGTGTTGTCTGAATGACGTAATCAGATTTGTGTCTTAGAATATCATTCTTACAGCAGCGTGCATAGTAGATTATAAGGGAGCGAGAATGTGAATAAGGAAACAAGTCAGACCAGTTATAAGGGTCCAAGTAAGAAATGATGATGGCTTCAACCAAGTTAGCAATTGAGATGGGGAAGAAAGGGACAGATTCAAATAGATAGAGGAGAAATATCAAAAGCTCCCAAGTGATTATGTGGAGACTGAAGGAGCAGGAAGGGACAAGGATGATTTCAGCATTTTGACGAGTGCATTTGGGTGGATGGCCAGGGTCATTCCACGGCATGAAGAGAAACGAGCACAGGTTCAGGATAGTGAATGAAGGTGGTTGTTCTGTGCATTGTGCCCTGAGAATGTGTGAGTGTGTGTATGTGTTTTAGTCCTAGATCTGGAAGTGTACAAGGTAAGAGCACAAGCTGCGGAGTCACCGTGTTCCTATCTTTATCCACTGCTTCCTAGCTGTGTGGCCTTAGACCTTTAAGGCTATTTCCTCATCTGTGAAATGGGGAAAATAAGAATACCTATGTCTCTCTTAAGGTTGTTGTGAGATAGTTTAGACTTCAGAGTATAGCATGTAGTAAGAATTCCATGAATGTTACCAAATATTGTTACTATTTATGCTCCTCAGGCTTCAGTTTTCTCATCCATAAACTCATGAATGGGGAGGGGGAGTTATGCTGGATCCCATGGTCGGGGGGCACATTTACCTGTAAAGTTTTTCATCCTAATATGTCTGCTTTCTATTTACATGTATGTAAACAAATACAGTTTTACTCAAAAAATGTTAATCATTTCTAGGAACTTGCCACATCAGACTCAGATTCCCCAACAGCAGACTACAGGTGAGTACTAGGAGTAATAAGTTGATGTTTATGGATGAAGCTGATAGATTGGAAGATAATGATAGCGCTATAGAATTTATGAAGCTTTAGCTTCACCAAGTAAGGCAAAACAGTTATGTCCTTCCTTAATCAGACTTAGAACCTCAGAAAAATAGCTTAGATTATTACGTAGATTGGCATCCGAATGATAAACACAGGGTAAATGATCTTAGAGCAAAAGCATCCATGGAGGTCCTGTCTAATTAAGGAAGACTGAATAAAATCCCCTTCCTTCAGAGGAGCTCCCCATTCTTCCCCTTGGCATGAAAGATTCTTAGCTTGGATGCATCCAGGATTTGTCTCAGTAAGTGAGCAGCTTGAAACTGACTCTTACAAAAGGAAGCCATTGTGACTAATCACTGAGGCTTCAGGGGGATAAATGAGAAATTGTTGGCCTGGCTTTAAAGCTGCTTTTAAAAGCTGTTATAACATGACCAGTGACAACAAGATGGTGGACAATTCTCCCTGGACTATTCTGTTTCCCTAAGACTTGCTTTCTTTAAGTTTATTTCTTTCAAGTGTCCCTAAAAATTTTCCACAGCCAATTATTTCATTCATCTCAATACTGAGTAGATAACTTATTCATGATTGTCTTCTAATTAGTGGTTGATTCTTAGTTCTAATTGCCAGGCAACCAGTAATGCCTTTGTAGCTCTTTTGGAAAAGCAAGAAAAGTTTTAAAAATGTAAGTTGGGTGTGGAATTTGAAGTATGAATAGTGGCATTGTGGCAGGGAAGCTATTAAGTACATCTCTTAAAAACTTCAGGCACATATAGAAATGTATTGGATGTTTTCATTCAGAAATTATCTTCTCTATTACTGCTTTCGGGAATTTAAGGAGATTTTCGTTTGACAACTTTTCAAAGATTTGAGGCAAGTATAATGAAGTTGTTCATCAGATTTTAATTATGAAACAATGTTTATCAGAATTTTTTCCTACAGTATTGATGACTTATTTTAATTAAATGCTAACATGTTTCAACAAGACTGTTCAATATATTGATGTGGTTGGTGCTACTTTGTAAGCATTCAGGAGATTGATGAGGAACAAACTTTGCTATAAATTTGTGTCACCCGAAGAGAAAAAAAGATAAATGAGTCCCTACTACCTCGAATTTCATGCCTACTTTTTTAAGAGGAAAAATTTTAAAAGAATGTTTCTGCAATGGAAATGATAGAACTTCTTCCCCATTAACCTCATAGACTTCCATCTCTCCTAAGATGTCTGTCTTCTGATTCTCAATTATTTCAGGCATGGAGCAAGTAGAAGGAAGCAAGTTTCTTTAAAAAATAGTAAATATTTCTTTTGAGTACTTTAAAAACCCAGATTTTACTTATTTTCCCACTAAGGGAAATAGGAAACTTTAGCAGCTGATATGAGGGCGATTTATTTGATAGGCACATAGATTTTTTTAGCAAGTACACTTGTTAGTGTGCTGCATTTTAGTAATAGAGAGTATTTCCAAATACAAGGACGATTTATGCCTGAGCAAATGTGATAAGAGCCCAAGAATTTTCCTAGGGGGATTTTACGTTGTTCAACCTAATTTTCTAAATTATTTTCTAAAACAGGTTCTGGGGAGCAGGCGTTTTGCTTGAGTCAAGAAAGCTTTGATCTCCTTTTTTAGTTAACACTATAGCCTATTACCTACTTGTTTTCTTATGTTTTTCTGCAATTTGGATCATATTATTGACTAAAGTACACTATCTTCTCTTGGTTGTTTTGTTGTTATTGTTTTTTCAGCGAGTCCCCGAAGTATCTAACTGCGAAAGGGAGAGAGACTTTCCTAGCATTTTTTATAATTATGAAAACTCGTGTTTCTACCTCTGATACATTTAAAGCTAGAGTCATACTCCTGGAGAGAGGAGCTAAATGGGCAGTTACATCCCTTATTCCCATTCTATTCATTTAAATGAAAAAAAGTGTTTTTCAATTTCTAAATTATTCTATTCTGTCTGCAAATGCGTGAATTCAGTGCTGTTTATGTATTTTCGTGGGTACAACAGCTTTTCGGTCCTTTCACTCTGGTTGTCCTAGTACTACAAAGAGGCAGCTACATTTGTGCATGATTATCATGAAACAATAGCTGGCTTTTTCCAAGTGCCTCAAAGCCCTGAGCTAATGTCATTTTTCTTCATAAAAGTAATTCAGGCATAGAGTTTGTCTCTTGGATAGCAAGTTATTTTATTTGTAGCTACCTATATGGAATTGATTAGGGGAGAGTAGATTTTGAAGTTTCTTTCATTTAGTTAGTTGTTTTCTTTTAAATTCTCATCAAAAGCTTGAGAAATGGCCTAGCTGCTAATGTTGTACTCCTGGACGTGAGCGCTCGCTGGGATAATACAGCAGTTAAAAGCTGACAATAGTATTACCTTTTGGACTTGGCCCAAGCCATTAGGTTTGCTGCCCCTTCAGTTTTTCTCATTTTCTCTGCCCTACCAACCCACATGATTGTTTTTTTAAAGCTGTGATTAAAAGGTACGGTCATACATCCCACGGTCAACCTGATTCATTTTGTTTATTGTTGGAGGAATTTGCAGACCGTACCTTTTGAGAAATACAGAACCTGTGGTCCAAGAAAGAGAAAACTAATTTAGAATTTTTTCTTTCTTTATTGCTTTTTATTTTTAAACCAAATGCAGAGAAATAATGCAATATAATTATTTTAAATTGTTAAGACGATAGAAAATTTCTCCTTGCCATAATTTGTTTTGCTCAAAATCTAAAAGTGTCCATGGCCTGACTAACTCGTGCTCATATTCATTTTTACACATTGCAGGTAAATGGTATCCCTGAAGAAAGAAAACTGACTGAAGCAATGAATTTGTAATCAGACAATATGGCAGTTGTATCTTATTTCTTTTCTCTTCCAATAATGCATGAGCTTTTCTGGCATATGGTGTGCATGTTGGCAGTGTTAAGTATGTACCAAATAATACAACATAACTTTCATTTTATTAATGTATTTTTTTTGTACTTAAAGCACTTTTGACAATTTGTAAAACATCGATGACTTTATATTTGTTATAATAAAAAGTGATCTTTAAAATAAATATTATTAATGAATACCTGGTGAAATTTACTTCAGAAAAGCATTGGATTGCCTTCTGTTTTGTAGGAATCTTTTACTTGCTATGAACAGGTTTATGTGTTCATCCTCTTTCAACAAGATTTTATTAAGTGCTTCCTATAAATATATAAAATACATTTACGCTCTGTGTTTCAAGTGAGCAATCTGTTGTGGCCTACAGGCCACAGTGTTGTGCCACTTGTTGAAATCTTTTGGAGTAAACCTAGTTTTTTATGAATTGTGGAACGGATGACACCCAGTTCATGTAGGGCAGCCCAGGTTGCCTACTGACCTGACTTCACAATCCAATTTGGTTTTAGAAGCAAGCCAGGAGCTATTACACAAAAAGAGAGTAGTTACCTGCTAATGGTGACATAGATTAACTCCAAAACCCCAGGGTCCTCTACAGTAACTCTTACATTCAAGGCTTAGCAGAGTTTCCTTATGCCATCTTGGTCTGCTTCATGCATCATGGACACTATTGGATCAGTGTAGCCATCAGGCCAGCTAGCAGGTCAGCTTTTGTTGCAGACTGAACTAGCTTCTCTTACAGTGCTGTGGGCCAATTTCCCTGTTACCCGTTAATTAGTCAGATGTCACAAAAATGCTGTCTAAACCTGATTCTAAAGTAGAAAAACACTCCCTGTTAGTATTATGTACAGCAACTTGTCTTCCACTTAGGGAGAATATCATGTCATCGACATTGCAACCCCTCGCTTCCTTCTGGGACTTAAAGATGTGTCTCTTACTCCTTCAAGACAACTGTGGCATTGCCACTGGCTGTTCTCCAGAAGTAATCAGCTTGAGATGGTAAACGGATTACGCCAGGGTTATGTCCTAGGAGGAAGGAAAGGTTGTTAAGGCTCCAGAGTATTAGATTGAGGCACAGATGCAAAGAATTAATGAACTGTTGCCCCTGCCAGGTGAAATCAAACTGTTCCTGGTAGTTTAAGCAAGCAGGAACAAAGGAATGCCTGATGGACATGACAGGAACTGCAGATCAGGAGTCAGTAACTTTATTCATCTATTCTAGCAAAGAAGCCTTTTGGGGATTGAGGAAAACAGTATAATTTAAGTTTTTTTTTTCCTAGAATATTGCAGGGGTACAAATGTTTTCATTACATGAATTGCTTTTGTACAGTTTGAGTCAAAGTTATAAGAGTGACCATCACCCAGATAGCATGCATTGTACCTGTTAGGTGTAAATTTACCCACCCCTCCTGCCCTCTCCACCTGCTTGATTTCCATTGAATTTTACTACCATATGTGCAGATGGGTGTTGATCTATTAGTTCCAATTTAGTAGAGTACATATGGTGTTTGTTTTTCCATTCTTGCGATACTTTACTCAAAAGGGTAGTCTCCTATCCAGGTTGTTACAAAGGGTATTAGTTTACCATTTTTTGTATGGCTGAGTAGTAGTCATGGTATACATGTACCACATTTTATTAATCCACTCATGTATTGATGGGCACTTGGGTTGTTTCCACATCTTTGTGATTGAGAATTGTGCTACTGTAAACATTTGAGGGCAAGTATCTTTTTTTTATAAAATGTCTCTTTTTCTTTGGGTGAATATCCAGTAGCTGGAGTGCTGGATCAAATGGTAGTTCTACTTTTAGTTCTTTGAGGTGTCTCCATATTATTTACCATAGAGATTGAACTAGTTTGCAGTTCCACCAGCAGTATATAAGTGTTCCTTTCTCTCCGCATCC
>RJWJ010004657.1:21789-74137 GCA_004363605.1 Indri indri
TTTTTTTTTTTTTATTGTTTGTTGTTTTTAGGGGTACAGATGTTTAGGTTACGTATGTTGCCCTTGCCCCCCCTTCCCCCCAAGTCCCAGTCCCAAGCGTGTCCATCTCTCGGAGGGTGCGCATTGCACCCTTTGTGTATGCATATATCCATCCCCTCCTCCCCCTTTTGCCCACTTTTTAATGGAGTTGTTTGATGTTTTCCTGCTGATTTGCTTGAGTTCTTTATTCTGGTTATTAGCCCTTTATTGGATGTATAGCATGCAAATATTTTCTGTCATTCTGTAGTTTATCTATTGTCTCTACTGATTGTTTCCTTGGCTACGCAGAAGCTTTTAAATTTAATCAGGTCCCATTTATTTATTTATTTATACTACTAATTGTGTACACAGATTTTGTAACCTAAGATTTTGCTGAATTTATGTATCAATTCCAGGTGTCTCTTGGCAGAATCTTTGGGGTTTTCTAGATATAAGATCATATCATCATCAAAGAGCAATAGTTTGACCTCTTCTTTCCCTATTTGTTTACCCTTGCTTTCCTTCTCTTGCCTGATTGCTCTGGCTAGGACTTCCAGCACTGTGTTGAACAGAAGTGGGGACAGTGGGCAACCTAAGAAGGCTGGATGCTCTCACCTTAGTATGATCTTGAGGTTCTGTGGCAACTCTAAGGCAGAGTTGTCAACTGCCTGGCTCAGTCTTCAAAGTATTACCCAATATGCACACAGAGCCCTTTTTCAAAGTCATTTAAGAAAATCTCCGTTTAATTAGCTGACCATGGAAAATAACTATGCAGAGACTTCAGAAGTCACACATGACAAAAAATTACAGATTTTATAGGATTAGTTTAGAAAAGTCACAAAACAACCTTGTGGGAGGCAGAAGCAGAGAAGAAAATCTAATATACAGGATTGGCATATTATTTAAAATACCCAGTTTTCACCAACACAAAAATACATATGAAACATGCAAAGTAACAAGAAAGTATGGCCCATAAGCAGGAAATAAAGCAATCAGTAGGAACTGTCCAGGAAGCATAGAAGTTAGACCTACTAGACAAAGACAAAATCCGTTATTTTAAAATGTCTAAAGAACTAAAGGAAACCATGTGTAAAGAACTAAATAAAAGCATGAGAACAATGTCTCACCAAATAGAAAATATCAACAAAGAGCTAGAAATTATAAGAAAGAAACTAATACAAATTCTGAAGTAAATAGGAAAATAACTGAAATGAAAACTTCACTACAGGAGCTGTGTTGGGGGGTCCCCAGGACCATCCTCAGGTTCAATGATTAACTAGAAAGACTCACAGTACTCATAAACTGTCATATGCATGATTACAGTTTATTACAGCAAAAGAATACAAATCACAATTGGCAAAGGGAAAAGGTGCATGGGGCAAGTCTGGGAGAAACCAGGCACAAGCTTCTAGGTGCCTCCTCCCAGTAGAGTCACACAGGGATGGGCATAATTTTTCCAGTTATGATGTGTGACCACATATGCAAAGTGTTGCTAACCTAAACCTTGACATCCAGGGTGTTTACTGGGGAGTCAGCCACATAGGCATGTGAAGTTTATGTGAATGACCTTATGTACTCAGACTCCAGTGTCCTCCACAGAGCAAAATCCAGCATTTGTCATAAATCACATTATTAAGATAAACTTATCTGGTCAAATAGGTACAGTGTAGTCCAAGGCCTTAGTCGTGCAAAAGCAGGTGTTCACCATAAATATAGCATGGCTCAAGGCATATATAAAACTCTTACCAGGAAGAATATTCCAAAGGCTCAGAGGCTATCTTCCAGGAGGCTATCTTCCTTGCCAAGGGCCAGGCCTGAAGACAAACTTTTCTTTGAAATGCATAAGATCTGAGCAACCCAAGCCTGCTGAGTTAACCCTTTCCTGCCCAAGGGTTCAACAGCAGACTTGAGCAGGGGGAAGAAAGAATCAGCAAACTTGAAGATGGGGTAATTGAAGGTATCCAGTTTGAGGAACAGGAAGAAAAAAGAACGAAGGACGATGAACAGAGCCTCAGAGAGTTGTTTTACACCATAAGCACGTCAACATATGCATAATGGGAATCTTAGAGGAGGAGGGAAAGAACAAGAGACAGGAAGACTATTTAAAGAAATAATGGTCAAAACTTCCAAATTTTGATGAAAAACATTACATATACAATAAGCTCAATAAACTCCAAGCAGGATAAACTCAAAGAGATCCACACTTAGACACAGTATGATCAAACCGCTGAGAGACAAAGACAAAGAGAGACTCTTGAAAGCAGCAAGAAAAATGTAATTCAACATGTACGAGGACTCCTCAACAAGATTAATTGTGGATTTCTCATCAGAAACCATGGAGGCAGGAAGGCAGTGGGATGACATAGTCATAGTGCTGAAAGAAAAAGACTGTCAATCAAAAATTGTGTATCCTACTAACTTATCTTTCAAAAACTTATCTTTCTCTGAAGGAGAAATTAAGATATTCCCAGATAAACACAAAACAAGGCAATGTTAGAAGACCTACCCTGTAAGAAATGCTAATTCATGAGTGGATTAATAAAATGTGGTATATGTATGCCATGGAGTACTACTCAGCCATAAAAAAGGATGAATTAATGCCTTTTGCAACGATTTGGATGGAACTAGACACCAGTATATCCTAAGTGAAGTATCTAAAAAATGGAAAAATAAACACCACATGTACTCACTATTAAATTGGAACTAACTGATGAGCACAGATGTGCACAGAGGGGAGTAAAACTCGGTGGAAATCAATTGGGGAGGAGGAAGAGAAGAGGGACAAAAACCTACCTAATGGGTACAGTGGGCACTATTGGTGTGATGGGCACACTTACAGCCATGACTCAAGCATGACAAAAGTGATCCATGTAACCAAAAACATTTATACTCCCTCAGTATTTCAAAATAAAAAAATAAAAGAATTCAATATTTTAAAAAAAGAAATACTGAAGAGAGTCCCTCAGGCTTAAATCAAAGTACATTAAAGAGAAACTTGAATCCACATGTGGAAATAGTTTTATTAATGGTAACTATATGGGTAAATATAAGAAACAATAACAATGTGTATTTTGTTTGTCACTATTTTTCTCCTATGTGACTTGAAAGACAACTGCATAAATGACTATTTATGTTTGTGTTGATAAGAATGCAATATATAAAGATGTAATTTGACAGTAACAGTACAAAGGAGAGGAAGGATGGGAATGAAATTATGTAGTAGCAAAATACATGACGTATTATTTGGCAAATATAGGATATATACTACACAAATAGCAAAATGGAAGATGTAAATCTTAGCTTATCAGTAATTATATTAAATATAAATGGATTAAACTCACAATTAAAAGGCAGAAATTGGGAGATTGGTTAGAAAAACATAATCCAACTATATGTTCCAAGAAACGCATTTGAGGTTCAAAGACACAAAATATTGGGCCGGGCGCAGTGGCTCACGCCTGTAATCCTAGCACTCTGGGAGGCCGAGGCCAGTGGATCGTTTGAGCTCAGGAGTTCAAAACCAGCCTGAGCAAGAGCGAGACCCCATCTCTACTAAAAATAGAAAGAAATTAAATCAGACAACTAAAAATATATAGAAAAATTTAGCGGGGCATGGTGGCACATGCCTGTAGTCCCAGCTACTTGGGAGGCTGAGGCAGAAGGATTGCTTGAGCCCAGGAGTTTGAGGTTGCTGTGAGCTAGGCTGACGCCATGGCACTCTAGCCCGGGCAACACAGTGAGACTCTGTCTCCAAAAAAAAAAAGACACAAAATATTAAAAGTGAAATTGTAGAAATAAAAATATTCCAGGGAACCAGTAACCAAAAGAGAACTGGAATGCTATACTAATGTCATAAAAATAACCTTTAAGATAAAAACTATTCTCTTTCACTACATAAAAACTTAAAAAAATTTTTTTTGCATGGCAAAAACACAGTAAATAAAGTCAAAACACGACTGACAAATGGAAAAGAATTAACCGTAGCACATATCACAAGTAAAAGGTAATTATTCTTAATTCATAATGAATTCTTAAATTGAGGCAGAAAACACCAACAACCTGACAGAAAATGGACAAAAGACATGAACATACAATTAATACAAGCTGTATAAATGGTCAAACATATGAAAAGATCTTCAAATCCACTCATAAGTAGGAAAATGCAAATTTAAACCACACTGAAATCCTATTTCTCACTCATTAGACCAGCAAAAATTGAAAAGTATGGCAACATATTCTATTATTGAGACTGTAAGGAAACAAATACTCTCAGATATTGGTACAGGAAAGAAAACTGGTGCAACTACATAGGAGGGGAATTTGGCAATATCTAGGAAAACTGTATATGTATTTATGTCTTTACCCAGGAATCTCACTTGTAGTAATATACTTTAAAGAACATTTCCAACAGTACACAAATTGCTTTCCACAAAGTTGTTCATTGCAGCAATTATACTTTCCTCAAAATATTAGAAATAACTTAAAGGCCTATACTTAGGAAAATGATTGAATAAACTATGGTACATCCATATAATGAAGTAGTAGGTAGCTGTAAAAAATAATGAAGATGTTTTCTGTGAATTGTTATAAAGTGATTTCCAACATGTATTTTTAAATAAAAAGTGCAAGGTGGAAAAATTTTCCATAGTATTTTTGTATGTAAAAAAGGAAAGAATAATAATGGAGATAGGAAAATATTCACGTTCAAAAAGGAACATAGGGTAAACCAAATATTAATGAGATTGGTTGCCTTTGGAGGGTGGAGGAAAGAAATGATGTAGAAAGTATGGAGGATGAGGGTAACACTCTGAGTATTTTTTTGGTATGGTTCTTACATTTAGAACCATAGGAATGTTTCACATACTTAAGTGAATAAAATCAGTAAATAAATACACATCCCAAGGATGTGAGCACTGACAATTAAAAAACAAAAACAAATTAATCTAACTATATTTAAAATGAATAACTCAAACCACACCAAAATGGTGGGGGTAGAACTAGCTTATGTAACTAGAATACAGTGTTTTGACTGTTTGTCTTAAGGTAAAAACAAAAAGAACTGTAAACAAATGTTGCATCCTAGTAGGTTTGTTTTTATAGTAGTATGGGCTAACAATACTGAAAACTTTTTCTTTTAGGATTGTGCAAATAAGTAAAGATTTTGTAGATAGTTGGAATCACATTTCTCATCTTTGGAGAAGGGAGTTACAAATATGAAAAAGGGAAATGCTAAAATGAATTCTGCAGTGTTGGATTGAAATTGGAGGTATCAATACGACCCTATAGTTTTTAATAAACTGACAGAAGGTGTGTGTGTACTTACATACATCTATATATTTGATGGGACCATTATTTTATCTATAGATTATAACGCATTATTATATTTGTTTTGTTAATCAAATTATCCCATATTTGTGCCCCTTCTGGCTGGCTCCTGAGTTCTTTTGATAAATCTCCATTGTTCTTAGAGCATCCTCTTATTTTCTGGCACAAAATGATGTTCTGGGCTCATCTAATACTTTCTCTGTTCTAGCCCTCTGTGGAGAGAGCTAGAAAATTTATAGATGTATATAAATATACTCACATCTCCTATCTCTATGGCAAAATTATACATGTGGAAAAACAGTTTATTTACATAGTCTCAAAATATCTCACTGGAGTATAAAAATTAATTCCTGTATTGATTTCTTAGGGCTGCTGTAACAAAGTACTGCAAACTAGTATTTAAAACAACAAAAATTTATTATCTCACAGTTCTGGAGTCTGGAAATCTGAAATCAGTGTCAGCAGGGCCATGATCCTTCTGAAACCTGTAAAGGAGAATCCTTCCTTGCCTCTTTCTAGTTTCTGGTGCTTTGCTTTGTACAGTAGCCCTCCCTTATCCTCAGTTATTATTTTTTTTAAATTTCAGAATATTACAGGGATACAAACACTTAGGTTACATAATGGGCCCCATCTTCATCCAGGATAATACAAGAAGTATTAATTCACCATTGTATTTTATGGCTGAGTAGTACTCCATGGTATACATATACAACATTTTATTAATCCACTCATGTATTGATGGGCACTTGGGTTGTTTCCACATCTTCGCCACTGTGAATTGTGCTGCTATAAACATTCAAGTGCGGATGTCTTCATTATAGATTGTGTTTTCTTTTACTTTCCATGGTTTCAGTTACCTGCAGTCAATCATGGTCCAAAAATATTAAATAGAAAATTCCAGAAATAAATGATTCATGAGTTTTAAATTCTGTGCTGCTCTGAGTAGCATGATGCAATATCATGCCTGCTCCGTCCACCCGGGATGTAAATCATCCCTTTGTCCAGCAAATCTACACTGTAGACACTGCCCACCCATTAGTAACTTAGCCATCTTGATGATCAGATCGAATGTTGCAGTATCACAGTGCTTGTGTTCAAGTAACCCTTATTTTACTTAATAATGGCCCCAAAGCTCAAGAACAGTGACACTGGCAATTCAGACATGCCAGAAAGAAGCACATAAAGTGCTTCCTTTATATGAGAAGGTGAAAATTCTCAACTTAATAAGATAGAAAATTATATGCCTGGGTTGCTAAGATCTACAGTAAGAACACATCTTCTATCCGTGAAATTGTGAAGAAGGATAAAGAAATTCTTGCTAGTTTTGCTGTTGCACCTCAAACTGCAAAAGTTACAGTCACAGTGCATGATAATGCTTAGTTTAGATGGAAAAGGTGTTAAATTTGTGGGTAGAAGACATGAACAGAAATGTGTTCTGATTGACAGTAACATGTTGCACCAAAAAGCATTAAGCCTGTATGAAGCATTTTATCATCTCACATCACAAGAAGGGTGAGTACAGTACAATAAGATATTTCGATGGAGAGAGAGACCACATTAACATAACTTTTATTACAGTATATTGTTATAATGGTTCCATTTTATTATTAATATTAGTTATTGTTGTTAATCTCTACTATGTGTAATTTATAAATTAAACTTTACCATATGTATTATGGATGGGGAAAAAGCATAGTATATATAGAGTTCAGTAGTATCTGAGGTTTCAGGCATCCACTGGGAGTCTTGGAATATATTACTGTATATAGGGAAGACCACTGCAATCCTTTGTATTTCTTGGCTTGCAGCTGTGGACTTCAGTCTGTGTCTCTGTCCTCGCATGGTATTTATTTTCCCCTTGCGTGTCTGTGTCCCTGTGTCTTTTCTCCTCTTCTTATAAGGACGCCAGTAAAATTGGATTTAGGAGCTGACCCTACTCTAGTATGACCTCATTTTAACTAATTTCATCTTTAACAATCCTATTTCCAAATAAGTTCACATTAGGTACTTGGGGTCAGGGCTTCGATATATCTTTTTTTCCCCTCACATTTAATATGTTTATTGCCAAATGCTTTCAAGAAGGTTTTACTGATTTTACATTCTATGCAAAGATGGGTTGGCAAAGATGACAAAAATAACATTCATTAATGATATTGGTTCTAACTAATATTTCTTTAGTTACTACTGAGGATGAGGATTTTTTTCATAGCATTCTGGCTATCTTCTTTTTAAAAAATTGTGGTAAAAAAACATCTAACATTACATTTATTGACTACCATTTTAAAGTATACAGTTCAATAGTGTTAAGTATATTTACATTGTTGTGCAACAGATATCTAGAATGTTTTCATCTTGAAAAATGGAAACTCTATGTTTATTAAGCACTAATTTCCCCTCCCCTTTCCCCCAGCCCTTGGTAATCACCTTTCTACTTTTTGTTCCTGTGATTTTGACTATGTCAGATGCTTCATATGTAAACATACAGTATTTCTCCTTTGGTGACTGGCCGTTTCACTTAGCATAATGTCTTTGAGGTTCATACATGTTGTAGCATGTGACAGGATTTCCTTCTTTTTAAAAACTGCATGATACTTTATTGTATGCATATACCACATTTTCTATATCCATTCATCTGTTGATGGATATTTGGGTTGCTTCCGCCTCTTGGCTATTGTGAATAATGCTGCAATGAACATGGGTGTGCAAATAATCTGTTGGAGATCTTGCTTTGATCAACATATCTTTGCGGGGACACAATTCAACTCACGGCAATTACAAAGAGAAAAATAGTAACTATGTTATGAAGAAATGTGGAAAAAACTATTGTAACCAAGTGATCAAAGTTAACGTAACCAATAATGGGACAAAGTGATATCACGTGTCTCTTGATACGATGCACTGAAAAGAACACAACACCATTTCTGTGGTTTTCCTGCTCAAAATGCATATACTAAATATAAATCAGAAGAAATCTGACAATGACAATCTGAAGGACATTCTACAAAATAACCACTCTTACTCTTTAAAACTGTCAAGTTCATGGAGGTACAGACTGAGGAGAGGAACTCCAGATTAAGGGATACTAAAGAGATACTACAACCAACTGCAGTTTATGATCTTGAACTGAATTATGGATCAGAAAAAAGTACCGTATTGGGACAGTTGGTAAAATTTAAATAAGATTTGAAAATTAGACAGTAGAATTATATCAATGTTAAATTCTTGGTTTTGAGGACTGAACTGAGATCATATAATAGAATGTCTTTATTTTTAAGAATTTACACACAAAAAAATTAGAGACAAAGAGGAATCAGGTCTGTAATTTATTCTCAGCTACTTTAGAAAATATATAGATGGATGGATATTAGAAATGATAAAGCAAGTGTGGTAAAATATGAACATTTGGTAAATCTCAGTATATGGGGATGGTTATACTATATGTGAAGCTTTTTCAAATTTGAAATTATCTCAAAATAAAAATGCTTAAAAAATAGCACTGTAACCAAAATATGAAGAATGAATGAAGATGCAAGAAGTTAATACAAAGAGAAAAGAAGAGCAACTGTTCAAGAATAGGATGGAGAAGAAATGAATAGAAGTGTTTGTCTTTAAGAAATATTTTGTATACAGAATTGATAGGATTTGCCAATGGACTAGATAAAGGAAATTTGGGGAAAGAAGGAATCAAGATGACTTCCAGAATCGTGGCCTTAGTTCCTGGGTGTATTTTTGTTTCATTTACTGAGTTTCAGAAGGCTGGAGGAAAAAACAGATATCAAGGATAAAATTAAGACTTCAGTCTGAGCATTTTTTTTTTATCTAGTTATAAAGGCCAACTCTTACTAGGGCAAAGAGCAGGGTAAATGTTCCATCTCAGGAGTTTTCAATACAATTTGTCAAATTTTTGTGTGTATAAGTTTGTGGTGAGCATCTGAAACAAATTTTATGGGCTATAACTGATCACATTAGTAAAATATTAACTAGCCATGAACACTAATACTTGGAAATGTCTATATCAGTGCAAAGCGTTCAAAGGTTCTGTCAAGGGTAAAATTAAAGAAGTCCAGGGGTCTTGTTTCAGGTAAATGTGTAACAGAGGACTATCTTAGACAAACCTAAAGAGGAACAAACACATTTCAAAAGTAAATAGAGTTATGACCTAATTTATCTCTGGTGATCTCTCATCTCTGAAAATTGTTGGAAAATTGAAATGAATAATTAAAATTGCTTCCTTTTTGGGTTCAGAGATCTAAATGTTGATATCATGAACTCCCAGGCCAAGCCAAGTAGTGAGGGTCATTGCAATAGAAGACTACTTTATTGATCATCCATGCAGTTCTCAGTGGGATATAACGTTGGTGCCACGTTTTGATAGATGACAAAAAAGTCTTTCCTAAAAGAAATCATGTCCACTAACTCTGCATTAGAATGACTCATGAACTTGTAAAGTCTATTTTGTGAAAAATTCCGTGTACCTAAAAATAAAAAGTGGGATAGGAGATGTATCTCTCAAATAGATTATGCTATGTAGCTTATTTCTTGATGTTTTAGTTGTCTACTATATACAATTCTGATGTGAAACCAACTACCACAAAACTCAGTGGCTTCAAATAATAAGCATTTTTTAGCTCACTCTGCATCTTCTCTTTAGGTTGGGTTTGATTAAACTGCTCTTCAGATCTCAGCTGGATTTCCTCAAATGTCTTAGGGTGGGCTGACTATTTATTGGCTGATATAGGATGGCCTCAGTCGAGATGGCGAGAACACTTAGTTTCCTCCAAGTTTATCTGAATTAGGCTGGTACGGACATGTGCTTATAGCATGGCAGTGCACAAAAGAGATAACTTGGTCATGCAAAGAATAAACAGAATGTACATCTTTCAAGTCACTCACTCTTTGTGAGCCATTTGCTAAAATTCCATTGGCCAAAGCAAATAAACTGGCTGAACTCTCAATCAGAGTGGGAGAGGAATATAAGATTATAGGGTAAACTGTGAATATGTGGATGCTATTAACTGGAGCCATTAATGCAATCAATCTACTATAGTCTGCACAATGGCCCTAATTATTTAGTTCTTCCCACATGCAAAATACACTAAACCCGTGTCAAGACCTCCAAATTCTCATCCATACATGGCAACAGAGTAGAGCTACGATATTTTATGATCTATATTAGTGTCAGATGGATCTCCTTGGATGAGGCTCTCTTGATGCAGAGACATATACTAAAACGGTGAGTATTCTGACCCACTCCCACAACCCAACACAGAATGGAGAGACAAGGACATGATTCATACAAGAGATGTTTCTTTTTAAAAGGGAGAAGCATGGGAAACATATAGCAGTAGTTTATCTGTTGTCAGTTGTTGTATAGAAATAATCACAAACTTAGCAGCTTAAAACACAGTTTCTATGGGCCAGGCTATGGGTTAGGTGGGTCTTCTGCTCAGGGTCTCACCAGGCCGAAATAAAGGTGTTGGCCTGGGACATGATCTCATCTGAGACTCAAGGTGCTCTTCCAAGCTCACTGATATTTGCAACAATTCAGTTTCTCGTAGCTGTAATATTGAAGTCCCTGTTCTCTTACTGGCTCTATGTTGTGGGCCACTCTCAGCAACAAGAGGTTTCTCTCAGTTCCTTGCCATGTAACCTGCTACATGATTGTTTACAACATGGTTATTTGTTTCTTTAAATAACCATAACTCAAAGCCATATAAAGAAATAAAGATCTCCATTAAAGGTAAATAAATGGGCAAATGTAAAAGCTAGTACTATTGTAATTTGGGTTTATAACTCCATTTTCTACATAATTTAAAAGACAAATGCACTAAAGTTATAAATCTATATTATTGGGCACACAATGTAAAAAATGTAATTTATGACATTGATAACATAAAGGGGGAAAAGAGCTGTATCAGAGCAGTGATTTTGTATGCTATTGCAGTTAAGTTGGTATCAATTCAAATTTAGGGTGTTAAATGTGAGCCCCATGGTAACCACAAAGAAAATATCTATGGAATGTACACAAAAGGAAATGAGAAAAGAATCAAACCATTCCCTACAAAAAAAAATCAACTAAACACAAAAGAAGGCGGTAATGAAGGAAATGAGAAACCACCACAACAAAAAATCTGTAAGACATGCAGAAAATAATTAACAAAATGTCGGAAGTAAGTCTTACCTTATCAGTGATTACTTTAAAAGTAAATGGATTAAACTGTCTAATTGGAAAGTCAGAGAATGGCAGAATCGATTTTAAAAATGCTCCAATTATATATTGTCTACAAGAGACTCACTTCAGATCCAAGGACACAAATAGATTGAAAGTGGTCAGTTGATATTTTGACAAGGGTTCCACAACCATTCAATAGTGAAAGGGCAGCCTTTTTGACAAACAGTGCTAGGAAAATTGGATAGCCATGTGCAAGAGAATGAAGAACTCTTACCTTACACCATATGCAAAAGTTAATTCAAAATGGATCAAAGAGCGGAACTTAACACCTAAAAGTATAAAGCTCTTAGAAAAATAGATAAATTGGACTTCAAACTTTGTGCATCAGAAGATACCATCAAGAGAGAAAAAAACCCCAAAGAATGGGAGAAAATATTTGTAAATCATATATCTGATAAGGGATTAATACTCAGAATATGAAAAGAATGTCTGCAACTTAACAACAAAAAAATCTAATGCAAAAATTGGCAAACCACTTGAGTAGACATTTCTGTAAAGAAGATATACAAATGGCCAGTAAGCACATGAAGCTATGCAAATTTTTTAATATTACAAAATCTATTACAATTCAATATGTTAATTAATCTAAGGAGAAAGATGAAATGATCTCCATAGATGCTGAAAAGTCATTCATCAAAAATTTTAACTCTCATTTTGACAAAAAAATTTTTCTAAAATAGGACATTAGATGACTGATTCCTTAATAGGATATATCCAGTCAGCCACATGGAGCACTAGAGGCATTCTGACTAAATCAGGAATATTTTACTTAAAGCATCATACAAGACAACATAATGACAACTAGAAACAAACAGCACAATAAGATAATATAGAGGCATTAGAGGCAGAAAATAATAAAGGAGGAGGTTAAACTATCAATATTTAAAGATAATATGATTGTATAACTGAAAACCCAAGAGAATCGCTAAACAAAGTATTTCAAATGAGTAAAAAAATGTCCTTAAGATGATGGGATATAGATTTAATATAGACATATCCATATACAATGGTAGTTAGAAGATACAAGGATAGAAAACATCCCATTTAAAATAGCAGCCAAAAAGAGAAAACATCTAGGAATGAACTTGACTAGAAAAGTGCAGGTTTTATATGAATAGAAATTTTAATATGCTGCTTAACACCATGAAAGATGCTGTGCGAATAGAAAGACATATCATAATTTCACACTAAATAACCAAAAAATCATTTATCCTAAATTAATTTATAAAGTTGATGTGATTCCAACATAAATATTAATAGGGGTTTTTTTCTTTAAAAAAAAAAAACACCTCTGATTAAGAAAAAGAGCAATAGGGGAAGGTACTTTCACCAGAAGTAAAAACATAATACTATGACATAATATAGCATAACAGAAAGCCTCTATAATTAAAATGGTGTGGGGCTGTTGCATGACTAGTAGGGATACAAAGTAAAAAGCACATAAATTGTCCCACACACATCTATGAATTTAGTATATGTTACAGGTAGCAACTCAAGCCAGTTATGAAAAAGATGGACTATTTAAAAAACAGAACTGGAAAGTAGGTGGTCATGTGAAACAAAATTAAGTTGGATCCCTAGCACACATCATAAAAGGATAGAAAAAAATTCAGGTGATTGCCTTTATTATTTTGGAATAAGAAAATCCTCTTTATTCAAAAACTATTCAAAATTCAGTCATAAAATAAAAGATTGACAAAACCTGCTACGTTAAATTTTTTTTGCAAAGCAAAAACAAAACTAAAGCAAAAGATAGACTGAGAAAAAAAATTGTGTCTTACAGACAAAGGCTAATCTCCCAAGTATATAAAGACTTGCTAGGAATTGATAAGAAAAGGGTCGACAATAGATAAGTGTGTGCTGTGGTCTGAATGTTTGTGAATTCATATGTTGAAACCTAATCACCAATGTGATGGTATTAGGAGGTAGGGGCTTTGGGAGGCGATTAGGTCATGAGGGTAGAGCCCTCATGAATAGGATTAGTGCCCCATAAAAGAGGCCCCAGGGAAGCTGCCTTACCCTTCCCACCATATGAAGACAGAGAGAAGATGGCTGTCTGCGAACCAGGAAACAAACCCTCACCAGTCACCGAATCTGTTAGAGCCTTGGTCTTGGACTTCCAGCCTCCAGAAGTGTGAGATATAAATTTCTGTTGTTTATAAGCCACCTAGTCTGTGGTATTTTGTTATAGCAGCCCAGATGGAGCAAGACAGAGGGCAAACAGTGTAAGCAAACTGTTCACAGAAAGGGAAATATTAATGGCTTTTAAATATAAGACAAGATGCAAGCTGATAAAATATTGTGTTGGGGGAAGGCTGTGGCAGATAGCGCTGATGCACTGCTGTTGGGAATATAAATTCCTAGGGTCCCTAAAGAGGGCACTCTAGCTGTACATATATATCAAAATTAAAAATGCATATACCCTATGATCAGGCAATTCTACATCTGATATCTTATCTTACACATATACTCGTATTAGTGAAAAAGGATATATAAATAAAGCTACTCACTGCAGTATTACTTGTAATTGTAATTGACTGGAATTAACGCCATCAATAAGGGAATGCTGGATTGACGATGTGTCACCCATATCATATAACACCACGCAATAGTGACAAAGAATGGGGAAATTATGCATTAATAGGAGGAGATCCCAAGGAATATTTCTAAGTGAAAAAAAAATGCAGAAATCTGGTGTATTTTATGTTAAAGAGAGGAGAAATAGGAATATAGGTTCCTATTTCTTTGTACTATGTAAAGGAACTTTGTAAGGATACATAACAAGCTAGTAAAAGTGGCTACCTGTGGTTGGGGAGTAGTAGTCAGGGGAACTAGGCAGATGAGGAACTGTGGAGGAAAAATAAAACTTTTTGCTATTTTCTCTTAACATTTTTTTGATTTCTGAGCCATCTAAATATATTCCCTATTCAAAAATAAATACATATAAATGAAATAAAGAAGGAGATTCCTCTTGAAAGAAGCAGCTAGAGGGTACAGGCTGGCACCAGTAGACATTCCTATTTCTGTTCTCTGCACATAGCTTCCCTGGTATTTTAAAGATGACCAGAATGCTGAGAGAGAGGCTTACCAACTCTCTGGAGTCTTCTTTCCGAGCTCCCCTTATAACTCCATTGGTATTTTTAAGGCTAGCACCTTGCCAAAAATGAAGTGTACACATGCTTCATGTGGGAAATGATGGGCTCATTGCACTCTTAATTTGTGTTCCAATAATACGCCAGTTCCTTTTAAATGGCCCTGCTCAGATAATATTAGCACTCTGAGGAAAGAATTAAAGACAACCACTGATATGACACAATCAGGGTAGAGAAGGCTCAAATCAATAGAAAAGAAATAAAAACTAGACCACTGCAACAAGTTCAAAAAGAAAAAAATAAATCACCATGATAAAGAGTAATCGACAAATATATGTATGAAATTGGACGGATGAACACTAGCTTCTGACAATGATGACACAATCTGTTAAAAGTAGGTCTGAATGTTCAGACTCAGTTTCAATATCAGAAAGTAAAACAAAACAAAAACCAGAAAACAAATACAGAAGTGGTAAGACTAAAAATTACAGTTAGCAGAATCAATGCAAAAGTGTAAAACTCCACTGGCAAATATCTGGAGTACAGCTATTCCGTCTGGTTGGTAGCACAGATTTAGGCATTAGCTACTAGGGGATCTGGGGTTAGGAAAAAGATTTTCTCTGCATACTGAAAAACCTAACCAGAAGAGCCGTCATATTGCCACACCATGACAAGCGGAGGGGGTAGTTAAGACCTGGCAAAGATTCTCCTCAGGAAAAAACTTTTGAATTTTCTCTTAATCACAGACAGATGGGCCATTGAAGGCTGAGATTTTTGCTCCATATAGCACAGACTCGATAATTTTATTCTGTAAAATGTGTAAGGAAGGTGTAACCAAAAGCCCACTGTGGCACATTAAAAAAAAGGGGGCGGGGAGAGAAAACTCAATAAAGCTTCCATAGAATGACTGGCTTTGAGCAGTAGAGCTTCCTGCTGTACCCTCCAAGTTAAACGATGTATGTAACGGAGACCACGGTAGCGGAATGAAGTGATGCACTATATGGAATCATGAACTATCAACCAGCCATAAGTTGGAGAAAAACTGTGTTTTTAAAAAAATAAAATTGTAACAGTTCTTTATCTAAGGATATTAAAAGTTGGTCTATTCGTTTTCAAAATATTTTTTTTTCAATTTGCCTCTTAAGTTTGTTTACAGCATTTCTTTTGACTAAGAGAAATATTTCTTTTTTATGAGTATTATAATTGCATGTAATTGCTTTTCGTTTATATGTTTAAGCTCTTCTTTATATCAGAGATTAGGTACAAATTAAATTGTATTTTATTTCCCTCCTTTCCTCGCTTATTTAAAATTCTTTGTTCACTGTATTAAGAATTTTCATATATATATGAGACTCTATTCCCAGTGTTTTTCCCGGTGTTTTGATGTAGTATATAAGTTTAATTGTAAATTTTATGGTTATTATTATTAACTACAAATGCTCCCCTCTGTGCACTGTGAACATTTGCTATAGGGACATTTTATGAGCTACTCAGGGACCCTAATGAGGAGGAGACAAATTACTTGGGTGACGAGGATTTTCAAGCACGGGTGCTAACATGAAAACTTAGCCATTTGTATATATTATGACTTTATTGCTCATTCTGTCTGGTATGGTCTGAATAAACACTTAGGACCACCAAACTGCCTTGTTTCAAAAAAGAATGTAAGATGGCTTAAGACTAGGCAAAATATTGTCAGCATGTGAAGTAGATGAGAAGGAAAAAGGGGCCAAGAAGAAGGCTAATATAAATAATGAATATCAATGTGCCCTGTTTTCTGGGATGGAGCACAAATGTAGCTGTAGCTTCTTCTTGGCAAACATGAAAAACCAATTCAGTGTCCACAAGATAGCAGCAAATGAACTGTTCAGAAGAAGCACAACTATTCCAATAAGGCCAGAGTGAAATAACTCTTGAAAGTCCACAAAAGAGCCCATTGTGTAATGTAATCAACAACATTCTTACAGTTGACACAATGATGAATTTCATAGAACTGTTTTATAGAGTGTCCTGCAGTTCTGACCAATGGCTTCAAACTCAAGGGAAAGTCTAGGGGTGTAAGTCAGGAAGTTATTGTCTGGGTGGTCTTTGCTAGGTGCTTGCCTGACTTAATTCTGGGGTACATTTTAAAGAATCTGAGAAAGTGATAATAAGCAAATCCCTAATGTTCTTTTATCAATGCTGTTTGCCACAGACAAACCCACAGATTATAGATATTAGCTAGCCGGGGCTTCAATAATGGATATCCTATACCCAGAGTTCAGCTATCCTAGGGTTCTAGGGAAAAAGTGGTATTAGGACATCTTTTGGGGAAACTTAAGAGACTAATAATCAGTAGTTTCTGAGGGTTTGGCCACAATTTTAAGTGAAAAAAAAAATTGAATCTGCACTCCCACATAGACAGATGGACCATTTAGTTTCCAAATTTCTGTTCAATATAACCCAGTCTTAATTAATTTTAGTCTGGAGAATGTTTAAGGAAGGCATAACTAAACATAGTGGCCATTAAAAAAATCTGTCCCCTCCCCCAAATTTCCGAAAAACATCCATAGAAAGCATGGCTTTGAGTACAGTGATTCCCTGATGTTCTTCCAAGTTAAATTATTTGCGTAATGTACTTCAAGGTATTTGAATGAAATGATCTTCTGTATGGAATTAGGAACCAATTGAAATTTGGAAAACATCTTCGTGTTTCTAAACTGTAAGAGCTCCCTGTATACTCAGGGTATTAAATCTTTGTCAAATATTCATGTTCTAAAATTTTCCTGCTTGTATTTTTTCTATTTATGTCTTTTGGCATACTGAAGTTTTAAATTTTCATGTAATGGAACGCAGAAATTCTGGTTTTACCTTTTGATTTATCCTTGAATCGTTTTCATCTAGAGATGAGATACTCACCTACATTTTCTACCTATTTTACATGTCTTTAAACCCATTAATCATTTTACATTTCTTTTGGCATATAGACTAAGAATGGGAATTTGCTGCTCCCACCCCCTTAATTAAGCAATTATACCGAAACTTTTTAAATCAAGGTATTTCTATCTTCGGTATTTCTATCTTCCCCCAGTAATGTGAAATCAAACCATTACCTTATTCTAGTATCTTTTATAACAAAACCTATGCTTCCTATTCTATCCATTAATCTATATATTCTTACATCCATTTCACACCAATATAACTCTTAATGTGTCTAAATATCAAATTGTACAAGTCCTACCGCTCCCATTACTCTATTTAAAACTTTTCTTGGATATTCGTTAGTTTCTAGTTTAAATTTTGTGGTCTCTGAGAGAGGGCCCTAGCTTCATTGTGTATGTATATACTTTAAAAGTACTGGGCTCCTCAGACTTCAACTAAATGTTTTTCCATCACTTTTTCTCTCCCAATGAGAGTGTTCTGAGATGGTGATAAGATGGAAGGAGGCAAGGAAAGGGAATAGTGAGTTTTTAGTTCTAGTTTGCTCTTCATACCAATATAAATGTCACTATTTTCTCCTGAATTATCTAAGAAAAACACGTCTTGCTACTCCAAATACTAGTTATCTTTAAACACTATTTAGTGTCACGGAGAAGACATATTCATTGCTTCTATCAGCAGGACTTTGACCCTGTGACTTGTCAAACAAAACAAAATACTGGCCTAGTTATGAAAAAGCTTGTCACATATCAAGTTTCTACTAGGGATAGATAGAAAACATAATGAAGGCAGCTAAGAATTTAAAAAAAACTGCTACATATAGAGTCAAACTTTATTTTTACTGAATGATGGTATAAGCCTTTCATATAACATAAACATGTATAATATTGGAGATATTTTAAATTTTAAAATGAAAAAACAAAGTGAAATACATTTAATTGTGACATTTTTCTTTCTTGGTTTGTTTTCTCTTGAATTTGGAATTAGAATCTTGACACCCTTTTTACTAAGATTAAAAATGTCAGATTTTTCATTGTGATGTTCAGGATAATTTTACCTTTAAATCCTTTAAAGACAAAGGGTATTTAATTTTGTTGTTTCATATTCCCCCCAAATTATTCATAATTGTTGCCTTTAAACATGAATAAAATATCTACATAATGTTTTTTTACATTTTAAAGCAATATTTCTCAACACATATGTAGAATTTGGGTGTTCCAACGCTGTCATGTTTAGGTTCTAGTACTATATTGAATGGCAGTTAAATAACTTCTACTTGTGTCTCCTCATTTCTACTATCACTATTAAATGGAAAGGCAAAACAAATAACGTCATTAAATTTTTATAAGACTTGAAATAAAAAAAAAATTTCTGGAATTCAGTCTTTAACCCCACAATTTTGGGAATATAGTTTGAGCTACCATTTGCTTGTCTGGAAACCATTTTCTGTATTAGAAAATAAGCCAGAATATATCTTGCCAAGTAAGTCCCCCCAAATCACAATTATTTTAAGAATGAAAAAATTATATATTTATGCAATCATTTTTGAATGTTTTTGCAGAGAAATATTCAAAGTGGTAAAATGGACTGAATTGCCAACCAAAATTGGCAATCTTTATTTCAGTGTCCACTATTAAGCTAAAAAGGTCATTTGCTCTTCCAAAAATCTTTAAGTACAATGCTACTTAACCTCCAGTCATACTGCAGATTCCCATGTGGTACATTCAATTCATCAAGCAAAACCTGAATCGTTTGTAATACAAGCCATGGAACACATCCAGTTCCTATCAATGACTATATCCAGAAGGCATTCTATTTTTATGGTTTTAGTATAAAGTCATTCTTACGGAATAAATGGACTTAAGTTCCATGTCTTTGCAAAACATTACAATTTAGGTGTAGGCTGAATTTTTAATGCTTCTGTTGGCTAGCCACAGAAACGGGAAGGTTTGGCAAAGGAAAGTGAGAAGGATTGGGGTAGAACTGAATCAAGCAAGTATTATTAATACCTTTTAGAGCCAAATGGTAGATTCTTGAATGTGATTTTTCTATTACAGAAAATCCAAGTTAGAGAGCATCTATGGTTTTATCTCAATTTTAGCACATCTAAATATTCTGTTAAATATCTTATTATGAAGAATATTATGATTGAGTAATGCAACTGGTGTGTATGTGAGTCAACGTAGAAAAAAAAAATTAAGACATTTACCATATACATAGATGCTATCACTGTGGCAACTTCCACAATAACCTGTTAAAGACTCATTAAGAAAATCAAATATAAATATAATGTATTTTAACCACAAATACATTATCTTTTAATATTATTTTCATTATTATATAGAATTCTATATAAAAACAGTACTGCATATTAAATAAGAACATCCAATGAAGAGACAAGGCTTACTAGGTTAGTTTTCTGCTTGAGTTCAAACAGGAGGGGCAAAAACATATATTTACTTGGGCATCACTATTGGAAGATATAAGCATTTCCAAAAAGCAGAGATACTGGTCATCTTTCTTTTTCAATTGTTCCATCAAGAAAACTCTTTGTAGGTGATAAAACTTATAGGCTAAATTAAAATGCATTCTACTCATTGGCAAGCTACATGAGCAAGAATAATGTGATCACAGTACTTGGAAGTTTTGATTTATAACTAAACTATTCTCTACTTATAAGGCTGCAGTCTAGGAGGCAGAGCAATGAATCATTACAATTGTCTATCTGGGAAATGTCAAAAGATTAAGTAAGGGCAGAAGAAGAGAGAAAAGGAAAGAACACACATTTCTGTCTAAGAAATATTCCTTAATTAATGGGAATATATCAGTAGCACATAAATTCAGTGTTATAGAAATAATAATTAAATTTTTAAATTCTTCAAGCAAAACCACTAATAAACCATAATGCTTAAACTTCCTAGGTGAAAAGCAGATAATCCTCAGAAGCTCTGATAATTACAGTATTCCTTATCCAACTATCAGTGATCTATCCCTACATATAAAGAGTTTGAAAAAGCAAATTTAAGTTCAGGAAATGAATTAGAAATTTAAATCAATCATTAATGGATCCAGCTTTTTAAAAACAAGAACGCATATAGTTTAATTGATACTTTGCCAATACAAAAATAAGCATCCACAGAACGTTTATTTACTGTTTAAATTACTCCATATTTTCACATACTGTGAACAGAAAATATATTTAACCCCACACATAGTAAAAGCAAACAAACAAGTGCAATCTTTCAAACATTAAACATCATAATCAAATCTGTACAACAGATAAATAAATGTGTACCTCTAACAGCTTGTAAAAAAAACAACAAAAAAAAAAAACAAAAAATATTTACTGCCCAAAGTCACCAGTTTACTCAAAACTCTACTTATGGTAATACACCTCAATCATAACAACTTGAATGTTTACTATACTGCACAAGTTTAGATTGATAAATATTTTTTTAAAATGGGTGGGGGGAAATACCAAAATGGCTATAAAGAGCTTTCCAAACATTGGAAATAATATACAAAAATTAATAAGTGGGGAGAAAACATATTCGATGGATCCACAGGGTAACTGGTATTACACTGGTATAGCTTGAGGAAACATTTGGATTGGAAATTTGGCCTTTTTATAAAAAGAAGCAACATAACATCAACAATGACAAAACCCTGTCATGGAGCCTTAGAACAACTCTATAAGACAAAGTATACAAAGGTTTAGGCTTGCATACCTGAAAACCACAGTTAGGAAGAAAAATCATTTCAGGAAACACATAACATCAGAACATGAACATACATAAATTAAAGGCATACTGTTTATCATTCCACATCATTGCACATATTATAAGAAAACAATACTGCAATCATTCTTAAGAAAGTTTTCAATGAAGTAGGAAGTTCCATGATGAATATAGGTACAGACAGTTTATTACCACAAATTTAGTAATATCAAAACACTCAGTGGTGTCACTAAGGTAATTAAATTATCTATACTTTTTGTGGAAAGGTAATCATTTCCTTGCCTTCATATGTTAACTTAAAATCATTTATAAATGGAAATATAGATCCAGTAGA
Organism: Indri indri; assembly: GCA_004363605.1. Taxonomy (NCBI): domain Eukaryota; kingdom Metazoa; phylum Chordata; class Mammalia; order Primates; family Indriidae; genus Indri; species Indri indri. The sequence continues at coordinate 43,447 of RJWJ010004657.1, forward strand.
AAAGACTTTTCACATGCAATCCTATACAATGCATTCTAGTTCATCAATATTTTTTTTAGTATTTCACATTGGATATGTACATTTCCAATATATACAATCACGCATGTTCAACAGATGTGATAGAACTGTTCTCTTGCCATACATGTTTATATTTACATATACATTTATATCTCCAGATAGACGCTTTTCTCCTCCAGGCAGATAGAGTAAGCCTGAAGAGTTTAAGTTTTTTAGGATTTTAGGAACCTAATCTCTTGATTTATCTTGAATGGATGATAAGATGAGGAGTCCACAAAAAAATGCAGCCATACATGCCAACCTTTTCAAGAGAGATGAGTTATCTTTAGGAATAATAATCTGTGCAAGATCATTAGTGATCTGAGAGATTTCATGTGCCACACAAACAAATATGAAAGTGCTGACGATGATGTTGAGCATAGGGTTTCCAGGAATGAGTACCAAGATACCCCTTGTGTCTGCAGCCAGCCATATGTGATACTGGCAAATAAATAGCTAGGAGAAAAAATATTTAAAGTTAGATGTCTACAGAGGGTGCATAAATAAATTCCAGTTTTTCCTAATTTAAACATTTGATAGCATAACATTAAAAGGCTTTTCTATTTTTTTTTTTTTTTTTTTTGAGACAGAGTCTCACTCTCTTGCCTGGGGCGAGTGCCATGGCGTCAGCCTAGCTCACAGCAATCTCAAACTCCTGGGCTCAAGCAATCCTACTGTCTCAGCCTCCCGAGTAACTGGGACTACAGGCATGCGCCACCATGCCCGGCTAATTTTTTCTATATATATTTTTAGCTGTCCAATTAATTTTCTTTCTATTTTTTTGGTAGAGACGGGGTCTCGCTCTTGCTCAGGTTGGTCTCGAACGAACTCCTGAGCTCAGAACGATCCACCCGCCTCGGCCTCCCAGAGTGCTAGGATTACAGGCGTGAGCCACCACGCCCGGCTAAAAGGCTTTTCTAAAACCATTTGATTCTTTCTCACTATTGGCCCTGAAAAGTCCACTGCAGAGTCTACTTTCTAGAACTCCTACTTCTATGCGATCTCACTTACAAATGAGACTTAAAAACAAAACAAACAACATTTATTCAAGAACTCAAAGAGAAACTTATTTTCCCTATGTTAAAAAAAATGTAATAAACTTTATACTCTAAAATATATCTGTTATGATTACGATATGAATTCTACAATTTTAAAACATTCTATTTCAAATAATAAAGCTCAGGATACTCATAATGTATTTCAAAACCTACTGTTGAAACTGATTTCGTAGATTATTTCACATTATGTCCCTCACACAAAATGTAATGAGTTTAAATTTTTTCCCACAATTCCTAATCATAATGAGTAAATTTTATTATGGTAAACACAAATAAACTGAATTCCAGTAATATAATATTTAATTATGGAGATGAACCACAAATCAAAATCCCCTCAGCTTGATTTCATTTTTATCTGGTCTAATATTTTTTCTCTCCTGATCTCAGCATCTTGGTTGTTCTCAAAAGCTTAAGACAACATAAAGAATATTTTAAAAGTCATCTATGCCCAGTCATTTTTAAATATGGCTTTTAAAACATTCTAAAATACTTTACTGTTGTTGAACATCCTGAGCCTTTCCCCCATAATTCCATAAGTGACATAGTTTTGTTTTAAAAAAAAGTTCCATGTCGGATTTACACACCCACACATATATACACATACACACGTACATGCACACACACACACAACACCAGGCTGTGTAACAGAAAGAAAAACATTAAAGTACCAACCTCTAACGAAATTTTTCCAAACCAAGCAAAAAATGAACTGTAAACTGAACGTGCATATCCGGGGATGTTCCTTATTAGGATGAAGGCTAAAATCTAAAGAAAATCCACAAAGGCAAATATTAATAATGTCTTTATTGAGAAGTATTTTCCTTGAAGCTTTCCTTTAAGTGGTAACCTTATTCTTTATGTTCTGGAACTTGACACATACAGAATTTTTTTTAAATAGGTAAAGTATTAGAAAGTTATTTTTGTTCTAGAGTCTACCCAAACTGGACTTCTCAACATATGGTCTGTAGACTGCATACCAAAGCAGATTTTAGATAGTATATGGCTGAACAGTTTTATTTTATGTACACTGGCAAAAATACAAACTTGCTTGAGGCCTTTTGTGTGGAAAAAGCTGATATCACATTTCTGTAGCAAAACTTCATAAAATCCCATGATGCAATTTTGCTGCTTTTATATAGTATCTGCCTGGTTTGGAGCCACCCGCTGTCTTTACTCTCGTCAAAATCTTCCTTCCGCTGGCCGCCATGTTAGTATGGGAAATGCCATGGCTTTCAAGGTGTTTTCATGTTTTCTCTGCATGGCCTGGCATGATGTCTTGAACTGTATTCGCATGTAATATATTTTCTTCTCTGGATCTTTTCTCCCCTAAAAGAATCTCCAGCTTTTGGGTTCCCTACCTTCACCCCTCTGCACTGTCCTTTTGTACCAGGTGGAACAATCTTGTAATTTTTAAACCTTCAATTCATAGTCTCACATCCAGTAACCAGTTTTTCAAGCAAAGAACTCTCCTTAAAATCCCCCTCCTTATAAAAAAAAGCAAAAATTTGTAAAGAAAAAAAAGGGTTTCCACTTTCACAGCTACCTTTCAAAAACTTTCTCTTATAAAAGGATTGAAAAATCTATTTATATTCAGAAGAACGTGGGCTTCGTGAGGGTAGGAACTATGTCTGATTTGGTTATCACTGCAACCCCCAGTGTAATGTCTAGCATATAGTAATTATCAAATATTGTTAAATGAATAAAAAAATTATTAAATAAACGAATGAATGTTTATTGATCTGTATCTCTTTTAGACTAAGTTTCCTGAGGCAGGAGCCTTATCTTATTTAACATTGAACCCCTTACATCTAGTGTGATACTTAACACATAGTAGATAATAACTATGATTAAAGCAACAAAGAAATTTGAACAAATAAATGATGAAAAAGCAAATATAAGACGAGGAATTAACATTTTCTAAGTGCCAATCAAGTGACAAATACTAGCTAGATCATTTCCATACATTTAATATAACAACCCTTTGAAAGAGAGTTTAATATCCCTATTACTACAGAGGAAGGAAGGGCTTAGAAAGATTAAGTAAATTCTCTCCATTTTCTAGAGTTTGCTCTTAAATTTCTCTGTCTTTAAAAATGATGTTCTTATCAAAAATTAAAAGTAAACATTTCTCTAAATCAAGATAATTACCTGTACCACAGAAACAGATGGGTGGAGTTCATTGCACTCTGCTTTGTTTTTACAACTGCTAGCCCAGATGGAATAGGTCTAAAATAAAAATGTATGGAACAGTTCACAAAAGCAGTTAAGTCTGAAAGAGGCATAATTCTCACAATTTCTTTTTGCAGTTTTCTTTACTTATAACATTATACTTCATTAGGTATATAAAAAGTATTAGTAAAAAGTGCCCACAGGTTTCCTCAAGTGTCCAAACATAGGAAAACAGAGAGAGAGGTGCGTAGGTCTGTATTTTTCCAGAAAGAGTGATCATGAGGCTGTGATGGCTCTTCACATCAAATACCTTACATTATATTTTTTCCTAAATACATTACAACTTTTAAAATTCCTATTTCATTGAGCTCTCAGTTATTCTTCATATTTAGCTTATACATGTATTCTCTTTACTATTTCTATCCAATTAGAAAAATAGAGAAAAAGAATTTAAAAAGTAAAAATTTATTTATTAAAAATAATTGATTACATCCTATACCTTAAAGTTAATTTTATGTCATTTAGAATTTTGGAAGATTGGAAGATTACATTTCAAAACTTACCAAGAAAGAAACTACTGAAATAAACAATAGAAAATTTGAAATTTTGTTTGAAAAAAGAGGTTCACCCTTTCCTTCAGAAAGTATTTGACGCTTCTGTAAAGCCAGATAAATGAAAGCAAACAGCATTCCATGGAAGACTACCTGAAAAATAAAAAAATTTAAAGTTACTTATCAAAAGATAACAAAAATAGTTAGTTAATTAGGACTATATGTATAAAAGATAGTAGATTAAAAGCTTAAAGGTTTTTCTATGAAGGACTTAAACTTTAAGAGTAAAACTTCAAGTAATGAAATAAAGCCAATGATTATTAGAAACCATCCACCATAAAGAAGCAAAGACTTCTTGAAACAATATGAGACAAAGCTGGTTCATTTTGGGCAGTCTCAATAGCAAGTAATAAAGACAATTTAAAAATAATGGTAAGAAACTCTCTTACAGACATGATAAAATGTAAATATACCCAACAAAGATAAAACACATTTTATATTGGTCTTTTCAGTCAAATACAACAAACAACAATAACACCACCGAGTCACACTTTTAAAAAGAAGTATATATACATAACAGTGAAAAAAATATGGCAGACCAGAAAGCACATGAACGTTCTTCTTTTAAACAAAGACTTAATGTGAACCATCACTTCAACGACTGAATGTTTGTGTCCACCCAAAATTAATATGTTGAAACCTAATTCCTCAATGTGATAATTTTGGAGGTGAGGCTTCTGATAGGTGATTAGGTCCAGAGGGTGAAGTGTTCATGAACGGGATTAATGCCCTCATAAAAGAGACCCCAAAGAGCTCCCTTGCCCCTTCCACCATGGGAGGACAAAGCTATCCATGAACCTGCCCTCAACAGATATCAAATCTGCTGGTTCTGTGATCTTAGACTTGCCAGCCTCCAGAAGTGTGAGAAATAAATTTCAATTGTTTATAAGCCACCCAGTCAATGGTATTCTATTACAGCAGTCCAAACAGACTAAGAAATCATGCCATAGTAGACCACATTACTGAGAATGTAGAGAATTTAAAATTATTTGATGTGGAGACTTTAGCAAAGATTTTTATTCATATACGGTTTTGAAATGCAATGCAGTATAATGGAAAGTGTATAGGTACTGGAAACCAAGAATGGCACAGAATAGGCACTAAAAACATTTACTGAGAGAAAAAAAGAGTCAAAGATGAAAAGAAAAGAGGAAAAAGTGAAATAATTAATATCTGTTTAGTGTCTATTATTTTCCAAATGCTGTGCTAGATGTTCTACATTTTCTTGGCCAGTTGAATCATAACCATCCTTTTGAGATCAACTTCATAAAATAATCCAAGGCACTGCTCTTTCTTCTTTGCATACTTCTACCACAAAATCCATATTGCATAGTTTAGTGCCCCACTATAAATAGTAATCTTGAGTTTTAAACTAGATTCTTAAGGCTAAGAAGACTGGTGGCATCTCTTCTTTCTTTCTGTAATATATACCTCATGATAATAAACCAGCATGTAGGGCACATATTAGGGCTCAACAAATATTATTTTGAATGGCTGAAACATATATATGACAGATCACCTACAAGTTAAAATTACATTAAGTCAGGCAAAGGCCACTTTATAGACATTTTTATAATATTTCCCCAGTTGATCTACACACATACGCATACCCTTTCATTGCTGAAAAGAAGAAGGGCAGGCAGTGGTGGTAGACTGCTTTGACTTACTAAATCAACATGTTTCCTTATTCTAAAACTAAATAAAAATAGATGAAAAAATTTCCAAATCATTTTCTAACAATATAATTTGCAATGGCAAGATATCACAAAGTAAATACATACATAACGATCTAACCTCCATCTGAACCACCATTCGTATACATTCCCTTTCAGTTCAAAACACTTGGACAATGGCCAAAGAGAAAAGATCTTCTCAAATGCACCCTGAGAAAAGGAATCCAGAAAATAAATTAAGATGATACAAGTCAATACTTGCTTTGCAATTCTATCATAAATTCTAGTTTTTTAGAAGTTAGGACTATGTAAGGGTCATTCACAATTTTTAAATTCTACTTCATTTGAAATACATTTGAAAATACATTTATTTTACCAATGGCTAATAAAGATGACTTAAAACTCTGTAACTTATTTTCACTTCACATGAAAGGCTGTTGAGAGTGAAAAATTAGAAACAAAAAAACCAAAAACCCAGTACTTAGAAAATTATTCTATTTAAGGTTTTTAATCTAGTACACAAAATAGCTAATATTTACTAATCAAACAGAAAATACAAAATACTTTAGGCAATATGATATCAATATCTTAAAGAATGATTGTTAAGGTTAAAATACAGTTATCTTTTTCCAAATGTTCTTAATAATCTATAATTAACTATTCGAGTTAAAAGAGTCTTCTAAATTAGTCACCTTACTCAATCAACCATACCCAAATGCCATTGTAGCCTTTGAAACAAAGTTTACAATTTTACTCTGGCCAAGTTATTGAATGGTACCCTCTTATTAATCTGACAGCCTGGAAAATCTGGCAATGAAGGGGCAGAAGTCTTGGGTACATTCCTGCACATTAATGAAGTCTTTCAAAGAAGAGAACAAAAACCTCAATTTCCAGACTAAAGAATGACGACAAACTCTATTAAGGAAAGTTCCATCATTAGACCGACTGCCACAGCATAAAAACGTAACATTACAATTTTTTAGAAGCCTATTAAAAACCAAAGACAGAATAGGAAAATATTATATTTTAGGTAATGCTGAATTCTTAGGTGAGAAAAACTTTATTATTATAATAAAATGCAATAGTCTCCATTCGACCACAGAATTTAAAATGTACATATATTAAAAATAGGTTCTATCAAAATCTATATCTCAGATTAAGGATGATCCTTAACAAGAGTTATAATCTAATGTACTTATAGATCATACATACTGATATGAATATAGATTATATAATAGGTGTATATTAGAGATAAACATGACATATCTATGATGTATATAAGATGTATTTACCATTTAAAATTTTATTTCTAATCAAAAATTTATTTCTTAAAATGACCAGCAAATAAATACTTATCAAGCATCCTATTTCGTGAAAGATGGTGTGCTGCACTGGAGTGTGAACTTTCTTTTTCTTGTCCAGTGGTCAACACTGACCCAAGGCTAGGGAAATGTTTCTAATCCCTATATTGAACCTCTGGTCAGCTTTCTTTTCTTTCCCTCGGAAGTACTCACAGAGTCTTGGGAATTTTAATGAATAACTGTCCAGTAGTTGTTGCTGTTACCTGGCTATTTCTTTGTACATCTGCCTGTTGTTTCTTTATTATTTTATCAATCTATAAAAAATCTTGAATGTCAGGCAGCAATAGAAATGCTTTAAATGCTCCTAAGTATGAAAATAAATATAAATGCCTATAAAAATGCCCAAAAAACAGCTTTGCAGGATTATATACACACATAAAATGCCTATAGGGCATGTATACCTAACACAGTCAGGGACGGACAGAGTGTTGGAGACACAAGTAAACTGTGGAATATGTCACAACTATAGGCATTCAAATTAAAAGTTGTTATAAACTTCATGCTGCCCAAATAACGCATCTGCCTGAAGGATTTAATCAGCAGGTAGCAGACTGCCACTCTGCTAAAGTGAGTGAGAAAATCTCAACCATCAGAATAGAGGGATCAAAGGTTAGAGCTAGGAAAATGACCCAAATTTTATAAAATTAAACATACTACCTATATACAAACCCCTTTGCCCCTAAGTTGGTTTTACTAACTGCCAAAATTTAACTCTATGTAGTTACAGAAAAACCAAGCAATACTTTGATGCAATGAATAATGCACAAACTAAGTTGCATATTCTGTCTAGAGAATTTTGATCTCCACTTAGAGTAGTGTCTTGTAAGAAGCATTCAATAAACGTTTGATTGATCAAAGTCAAGTAAAATGGATCTTGAACAATTGCCAGAGGAAGAGCTTTAAATTGCTCTTACAACAAAAACAGTGATAACAAAAGTAGATATATCTCAAAAGAACTACACTGAGTAGTCAACTACAGAGTGACACTTTTATTACAGTCATTAAAAAATGAAGCTTAAAAAAAAACCCGAGTCCTCTCACACACTTTAATAGACTTGAACTTTAAAATATTACAAAATATAAACTGAAAAGACTGTACAAACCTGAGAATATGCCAAAAAACATATGAATAACAGCAAAAAGGCTAGTTTCAACAGTAAGCCAAAATGCCAGAAACAATTTCCTAAGAGAGAAAATATTTAATTTACTAAGAAATATAAATTTATATTAAAAAACATTTTAAATACTCTCTACTTAACATATTTATATCCTGAATAGTTCTTAAAATAATTCAAGACTGCTTACAAGGATACACAACATATATCTAGGTAGTATAAATTACAAGTAGGGCAAAAAAAAAAAAAACAGGTGGAGGATTCTTGCTAGGAATGAGGCTACAAGGTATAATTGATACCTTATACACTTGCTGTTCATCTACTATAAATATTTTTAAAAATGCCTCCTGGATTCAATTCTACCTATTCATTATTGAAAGTTACAACAAAATTTGGAACAACATGTTCAATGTAATTCTAACAAACACTCATGTTGAATATAACTCAGGTAATATTGCTTAAACATTAAAGTTCCAAGGAGCGATCTAAAACTCCCTAATCGACTAGGATTTAACCATAAGATATATTTTAATATTTTCCTATTTTAAATTATGTGTTCAAAGTTTATACATATTAATTATTTGATAATATGCTGGGTTTGTATAGAGGAATTAAACTACAGAGGCTATCCAAAGAAACTAATGGACTTTAATAGCAGCTGGAAGTCAAGTCTTTCCTGGAAAAGTATTTGATGTTATAGTAGAAGCCAATGGAAAAATAATTTTGATATACAATATTTGGTTGAAAGAGTCAAGTTAAATACATTTTTAAAAATAAAACATTCTTTATTTTTCCAAAAGAAGAGTGATTTTAATGGTATGATCTTGATGAAAAAAATTAAAATAAATGACTGTGGCCTTACTTTGAATATTATCAGTAACTGGCTATGTGAAATTTGAAAATGACAACCCTTGGGTACTTAGGTTCCTTATATGTAAAACAGGTTGATAATAACTGCTTAAATGGCCGTCTAGAAGATAAATTATATTAGTGCTTTTAAACTTTGTTTGACATAAGAAGCCTTTCCACAAATGAATGTTTACTCAAAATCTGAATACATATAAGAAATCAAATAAAAGCAGAGCTGCCAAGATTGAAGAAGGATGTCGGGGCCTGGAGCCTTATTTGGCTTTTTTGTCTCTTTTCTAGCTACCTCCACTCTGGCTTTGTACAAAACAGTTTGAAAACTGTAGCATGAGTTAATACGTAAAATGGTTTCAAAAAATTTAAATTTAGAAAAGGGATAACACATATAATTTAAACATAAACTATTATTCTTCACTGTTACATTACTTGAACTATTTAGCTGTAATGTTTTAGAAACAGTTTAAGAACAAAATTTCAAAATGTCAAAACTGTACATAAATTTAAACTGTCTACATCTCTTAGTAATAGCCTTTAGTAACTATAAAGAAATTTAGTACATTGAAAGAATGTATTTATTAACATTAGTAAGAGTATATTTACCATTTGCTTTTTTTTGGATTATTTGTGGCCATAGTGCTAATGTAACATATATGATCATGAACCATACTGTGACCAAGGGGACAAAGTAATAGAATTGATAAGGCCGATCCATTACTATACATAACACCACTACCAGGAAATTGAGACGAAATAAGACCTATTAAAAAGGAGAAGAAAATGGTTTTCATTACAATTCCAGGTATACATAAAAAGCAAAGACAGATTTTCTCTGGCAGAGTATGTTTAAGACTCAAAAATGGCTATGAAAGTATATTTTTACTAATACCTAAAATTATTTTGTTCTTCAATCACTGTAAAGAGTTGAATATAAAATATTTATGCATCATGATATTAACTAATTCCCAGCAAAGCACCAGCCCGAGCTGTCCTCTTGCTACAACTGCCATCTTGTTAAATGTAGGGGAAAAAATTATAAACCTCCTTCTATGGGTTTATAAGCAGAGATAGATTATAAGCAGAGATTAGATTATCTCAAGAAAAGGGTGTCCGTTTTATCTCTTGTTTGATGTTGATTTACCCCATTTGGGATTAAATTGAGAGTTGTCATAGATACAAAATAATTTTACTCAAATTTAAGTGTCTTTGGGATGTCTGTAACAGTCATTTCAGGTATCAGTTTTGATGTCATTCAAAGAACACAGAATTTGGGCAGATTTATATTAGTGCTATACCATTTACTATGTGACCTTGGATAAATTATTTAACCTCTCTGAGCCTCAGTTTCCTCATCTGTAAACATAAAGATAACAACTCAGGCATGTAATGTTGCGGGGGGGGGCAAATAAAATAATGTTTAGAAGCTACTTAGCACAAGGTAGAAATTGAATAAATGCTACCTTCTCTGAGAGAGAAAACATACCATATTATAATAATTCCAGGTTACTATGTATACTTCCACAAAACTAAAGTGAATCAGAAAGCTGTCCCTTGTATACCAGCACTTTTATTATATATTCATTTAAATTATATTTTCCTTTCATCCCTAATAATTTATCTCAAATTACTGAATACAGAACACAGAAATAATACAATTTTAAAGTACATTTTCAAATTATTGGTGGTCTTATAATGGTCATATTTATATTTTCTCAACAGTTAGGTGCAAAATCATGTTAAATTGAAAGAAAATGAAAATAACTGAATACATTCCTACCTGACATACTCTATGGATTCCAAAGTCTCCTTTGATCCAAAAGTATGAGAAATGCCCATACCCTGTCTGAAATAGATATGCAGCAACCAGAACTCGAATGTGCATGTACACAGGCAAAAACTGTTGACAAAAATAAATGGGTAAAATATATGTTGGCATCAACCACACCTTGAATTATCATAACAAGTACATTTAACAAAGATGATAAATCATTGTCATCATTTGGCATTAGTTCAATGAAAAGATTTATTCTCAAAAGTTAGGCATTATAGCAAAGATTACAAAAATGTAGACTTTGGAATTAGACAGACCTAGGTTTAAATTCTGGTTCTGCCATTTCCTAGCTACATGACTTTAAGTTTTCCAATCTGCAAAATGAGACTATCGCCTCCTTCTTTAAAGGATTCTTGCGAGGAATGAATGAGGTGAATGTGAAGCACTTTGTACCTTAACTTGTACCCAGTTAGAATTCAATGTATGATAGCTACAATTATTAATCACTATATATCCTAAATATAAGATTACTCTGGATTTTATACTTTCCAATGAGAAGATAAACACCAAAATGAACAAAATTCCCACATTTTGGGCCCCCTTAAATATATAGACTTTAGAATCATAAATAAAAGAGTCAAATGACTACTGATATTTATTTATTTAGTAAAAATACATATTTTCAAAAACATGCAAACATAATTTAGGAATATTATTTCCCTCCCATTCTTATTTTATGAAATAATTTTGTTTTACACTCCTATCACTGTCTTCATCATGACTAATCTCCGTAAACATTTGTCATGATTTTTCAGAGCGTTACATTTTCACGTCTGTCTAAGCTGAATGAAATACAACACAGTTTGAATCTACATATGATAGGAATCACTGGAAATGTTATCTCATTTACAACTACTAATTCTCATAACTTTAGAACACTGTCATTCTGCCTGTTCACCACCCACTGGTCTGTTTGGTATGTATTCTCGATCTCCACAATATAACCAGTGTACTGTTTTTTAAAATAATCTTTAAAAGACTTGGTCAGTGACATCCAATCCTTGCTATTATAAGGCCGTTCTTTCTAGAATAACTGCCAGATCTATGTAAAATTTCTTTGGCTTCTATTTTACAGACCCCTCTGATCACTTCTGCAATTATCCAGCATCAATACTGCTTATGACCATTTTAAGTTACTGTGTCTTCCTCAAGTGATACTTCGTAGGACAAAATAAATTAAGTGGACACATTACATAGATTTCACAAGGCCTTGAATGTATACATATATTTTGTATACATCCTTGAATGCATCTCTTTCTTTTTGGGGGGGATAATATTTTTTTCTGAGGAAAAACAAAACAAAACAAAACAAAAAAAACAAAAAGCCCTGAACTTACAATAGATTATAAATTCTTCTATGAAACCTCCACTCCAAGCAAAATGATAGATTCTCTGTCTCCTAAAATGGTCGTTCTTGTGCTTCCTTGTCAACTCACTTTTGTTTACCTGTTTATTCTGCCCTGGAATGTTTCCCCCAACCACATTTTGCTTATTCAAATCCTATTCTTGTTTAGAAACTGGTTCAAAATTCTAATCTCATTTGATTATCAGATGAATGTTATTTCTCCTTCCAGAGTTCTTACAGCACCAATAATCCTTATATCAAACATAGAATTTTATTTATTGTCCTTCATTATTAGTTACTTTTAAATGTCTTCTCTCATTTTTAGATCAGAAATTTTCAATGAAGGTATAACACATTAGAATCACAAGGATGAAGGTAGGACATGTTGTACTGAAGTAACTTCAGAATTTATCTAATCCAAACCTATGCTCTTATCTCATTCTTGAATATACTTTAAAATATCCTCTTCACAGATTTGTCTGAGTATCTTTTAATAGCAGAAAACATACAAACTCCCAAGGCAATCCATTCCATTTTTAGGTGGTCATTAACTGCTACAAAGTTCCTTTTCATGAAAAGTCGAAATCTATATGTAAAAGCTACTAACTTTAGCTCTCTGGAGTAGAGCTGTCCAATGGAAATAAAATGTGAGCCATAAGTAATTTTTTAATGTGTCTACCAGAACATTTAAAAAGTTAAAAGAAACAAGCTAATTTTAATAAATATATTTTATTTAACTCAATGTATCCAAAATATTATTTCAACACATAATGAGATATTTTCTTTCTACAAAATTTTTGAACTTAGTATGAATTTATCATAATCATAGTTAATCTGGTATATATTTCACAATTACAGCACCTCTCAATTCTGACTAGCTACAAAGTGCTCAATAGCCACATGTAGCTAGTAGCTACCGCAGGGGAGAGTCTAGCGTTAGGGTCATATGTCCACGCTAAATCACTCTTACGTCTGATAGCTCTACAAGTATTTAAAAACAGATGTCAAACTTAGATTAACCATTCCCAATTACTTTAATCACTCTCCATAAAATATGCTTTCAAATTCCTTCAAGACTGGGGCTGGGACTGCAAAGATGGCCTTGGTTATTATATTTAAACAGTAAATACAATTCATTTAAAGAAAGTTAAACACCATCACAACAATTTTCCAAGTTACTGCCAATATTGGCCTATTATAAATTTCATGTAATATTTCTCCCAACCTTTTACCATATTTTAAACCAAGAGGAAGTTGTAAGAATAGTACAATGGACACCTATATGCCATGCTGAACCGTGTAAAAGTATGTTGCAGACCATGTGGCAGTACTCTATTTCTCCATGTACCTCTTAAGAAGAAAGGATAGTCTCTTGTATGACCACATTATCATTATCATATGTAAGAAATTGAATATGAATATAATAGTACTTAATATATAATCCATATTCCCATTTCTTCAATTATCCTAGTAATATCCTTTATGGTTTTAAAAGACATTTTTTGATCTAGAAGCCTTGAATCAAAGATCACATGTTGCATGTAGCTGCCATCCCTCTTTCATCTCCTTTAACCCAAAGTGTTTTTCTTTTTGTCTTGTACAAGTCAAGTTTTGCTTTTAGTATTTTAGTACTAAAAATACATTTGGAATTCCAACTTCTTATTTTGTGATTCTATTCTTTTTCTCATCCCCCAAATTTTCTCTCATGACCTTTTACTCAGGTCTCTTCATGAAAGTTACTTACAAACTCTCAAAGGAAAAGAAAAAAAAAAACACAATAGAACACAAAATCATCAACTGTATATACCAAACTTGCTGCTCTCTTCATATTAAATTCACAGCATTTTATCCATATTTGATATAAATTATGTTTTAAAAGAATGTTTATACTAACAATGACAATCTGCCAGACCATCTGGATTATTTTAATAATTCTCTAGAATTTTTTACATGGTTTTTTCTTTTAGCGTAAAAACACGGCACAACTGAAGCTTGGCATATCTTACTCAAAATAAAAAACAATAAGTTTAGGTAATTAAAATAATTGTGGCAGTTAAAGTTTTTAATGAGGGTAATCTCTCAAATATATAAGAATCAAGTCCCAAAATATGTTATTGCCTATGCTAATAATGCTTTGCCAATGTAGATATAGGTAATTTTTAACCACAAAATCCTATGTAAAAAAATAGGGATATGTTAATTAATCATTACATTCATCTGTTAATGAAAAGTATGTCCTTCCAGAACAGAGGTTTTTTTTTAAGAAAACTGTAATTTAGAATGTATTGGGATGTAGTATAAGAAGATATATTAGAATGTTAGGTTGGTAAATGATTATAGTAGAATGCCAAATTGCTTTCATCTTTTTATGATCTAAATACTTTCTGGAATCACTGAATTGAGGAACTTAATCTGCCATTAATTGTTTCTGAGTAATTATTTTATAGCAGCATCACCCTTTAATATGTCACCAATTAATTATGTCTCTAAGTGGCATTTTCTTAAAACAAACCCCTCCTTTCCCCAAAATTAACCCAGTCTTTTTCATATGGCAGAGATATTTCAAGGATTCAATATTCAACTCTACTTACTTCTTAGATAACCACTGGATTTATCCTACAAATTCTGAGCTGGGTTTCTAAACTATGTCTTACTGTCTCCATCCCTCCTTGCCTCAGGTCTCTTTCACTGTGCTGGTTCTTTCGTAACTACTCCAATTCACTCGCTCCCCTTCAGCTGCAGTGTCACAGGAATTTCACTGTTGCCACAAATGTATGTATCACAGCCATATAATTGCAGTACAAAATTACACTTCATGCTTCTGCCTTCTGCCCTCCAAACAATCCACAAAATCACCAACAATTTTTGAAAATAATAAAGAGACAATGAAGAATAACATTGTTTTCAAATTGTTAGAGATACCTGAAAACCCCAGTAATGATATTATTTACCTCCTTAATTGCTGCTATGGAATTTTCAAAATACTCCTTTCTGGGCAACACTCCCCTCTTAGCTCAAATTATCATTGATTCAAATACTGTTTACAGATGTGTACTTTACATAAGCAAATAAAATGATAAAAACCAATTCAGTAGTTCCCAAATTATGAATGAATTTCTTAAATTTTTAACTTATTGTATAGAAGTCAGTTTGCATCTTCACTATAAAAACATGTGGGAAAAGTAATTGTTAGGCTCACCCGCAAAAGCTTGTTTTAACTGTAATGTAGCTGGAATGCCAAAACTCAAAATGAATATATTTTTTCTAACCCTGCCATATCCAAGATGGCCACAGATCACGAAAATCCTGTCTCTTAAGACACCTAGGGAAAAACTATTTTGTCCAGGTACAGAAGACACTGGGTAACCAAAGGAAGAATCCTCCACAGCATGGAGGATAAAATAGTACTTAGGAAGTATAGTATACCCTACGTGGTCTACGATGGCAGTCTGTCTATATCTGGATTCTCTGAACACTGAGGAAAAAGAGTCCTAAGTTTTTTTAATTTTAAAAATGTAAAAATAGTTGACCTAACTTCCTAAAATGCAGTGAAGGATAGACTATAAAATATAATGATCTAATTTGATTTCTTTTGATAGTAACTTATTCTAAATCCTTTGCAATTGTCATCTATAAAATTTCTTGATAACTTTAAATTAGTTGTTCAACAAGACGACATGAAATAATACCCTTAGATATAAGATATTTCTGTTATATTAAAATTCAGGCCAAATAAATATGAATCAACTATTGCCTTATCTTTTAAAAATTATTTTTGCTTTTAAAATTATACTTCTCAAAGAGTTAGGAGAAGAATGGGAAGGAAGGATATAAAATGGAAAATAAGTAGGGTCTCTAACTGGTAGAGAACATAAAACACGAAAAAGCCAGTGCCCTTAAAGAAACATTAAAATGACATTATGTCCTATACTTTCTGAACTTAAAATACTTACTGTACTTGCTCCAGAGATGTGATAAATCAAAATCACAAGTTGCATCCAACCTTTCCATTCATCTGTTTGTTCTCTATTTAATACTTTAGTCTGCGTAAAAGAACCAAAATTTGTTTTAAAATTCATCATAAATTATTTAGACAGTATATATCAAGTACGTTAAGATTTTTCTTACAAGATATAAAGCTAATGCTTTCTGTCAAAAGAATTTTGATGGTGGTGGGTGGTGGGAGTTAAAAGTTATCATTTTATTTCTTGCTAAAAGACATCATAAAACTATTTTAATTATAACATGAATTTGAAAAACAAATATAAACTTAAGGAGATTTTGAATATTTAAGTTGATCTTTTGGTTTTATATTAAAATGACATTTAAACTATAAAAGATGTGAATATTTATAAATCTAAAAATGGTATTCTACAATTTTCTTCAGAATTTCAGAGTTAAAAAAAGATCTTACGATTCTCTCAGACTTTGTCAGAAAAAGCTCTGTTATTATAGTTTATTTTCCCTAGTAATTTTGACTAGAGATGAAGAACTGATTAATCCTCATAGGAGAGGTATTTTTAAAAATAGAACTTATTAATTCAAATAAATCATGCCTTGTAAAGATGTTACACAAATATTCTGAGCAATGACAGCAATTCTAAAACAGGAAATTCAGAATGCTGTGAGTAGTGGCCACATCATTGTGTAAGTTCTAATTTGTGTGTATACATGTCTGACTGATAAATATATAAATATATGTATGTACATACAGGCATTTGTTAA
This sequence comes from Indri indri, assembly GCA_004363605.1. Taxonomy (NCBI): domain Eukaryota; kingdom Metazoa; phylum Chordata; class Mammalia; order Primates; family Indriidae; genus Indri; species Indri indri. The sequence goes on from RJWJ010004657.1 coordinate 60,256, forward strand.
TATAATGACATATTTTTACTTTATAAAAAATAATAGCATCGTGTGACCAAAGACCACTGTAAAATCAGGAGCTTCCACTTTCTCCATCCCTAAGCAGGCAAAATAACACTAAGTCATGGTATCTTTCTCACAATCATATTTTTCAACTTTTCAACAATCTTCATATGACTCTGAACCTCTTCCAAACTGTTCTGAAAAAAACTACTGTTAAGAGTTCACAAAGTGAAGTATAACTACAATATTCCTTCATTTTCATCTATATACACATTTGTATATTATGGCAGGATAAATGATTTTTTTAATCTAAAGTTTATAATGAGATAAGAAAGATAATATGAGCTACAAAGAAAATGACTCTTACCTCCTTAGTATTTTCATTGTAAAATACTCCCAGAACCAAGATGTAGATAATTGGAATAAAGAAAGATGAATGTGTATAAAATTTGTTTTCCTTCATAAACAGATTTGCACGGTCACACATATAGAAATAAGCCATAATCAGGCCAAGTTTACAGAAAGACTGCAAAAGTGTTTCTAATGGAGACACAGGGGTATTGATAATATTTTTCTTTTCTTCTCCACTTTCCAAATCAGTACATGGCTTATTCTTCCGATGAGCATTACGATGAATTATATAAAAAATTAAATATCCAATAACAGATAAAGTGAAAAAGCAAGCAGCTAGCTTCTGTATGAGAGTAAGAGGAGGCCGAGGTTGACAACAGGAACCATCTACAGGCTTCAAAATCTTATTGCAATACACGTTCATAAGAATCATTGCACTCTGTGAACAAATCAAGTTATTTGGTTATTATCTTGTCAGTGATGTATTTCACATTAGATTTTCTCCTGTGAATACTGTTGAGTTTTCAGCACTGAAACCAAAATGCTTTTGTACTTTTTGCTACCATTTCCCAAACACTCATGCAAATAATGATATTCCTTCAATCTTTCAACAGCTAGTTCAGGGTGTTTCAAACTTCTGGGATTATGATCCATAATAAAAAATTCATTTTACAATGTGACCCAGGACACATTTACAAGAGACAATACCTATCCTTACTACTTGGAATGCACTCTGACATTGTTCTATTCTATTGTTTTGTTTTTTTTTTAATACTGATTTCATGGCTGCTAATGGGTCATGACCTTTGGTTAAAAAAATACTGACAGATGTCAAGGACCAAAGAATTTTAACTAGCAAACTTTCAAAACAGAGTATACCAGGATACTTAAGAGAGAGTCTACTCTTTAAATGTGAAAAAAGAATGTAACATAACCACACTGAAAAATTATTAATTCTTAGCTAACACCTTTCATTTGGTCTATAGTTTATAGACCATTTAGGATTTTACAGTTTTAAGATTTCTAATGTTAAATAAAATATAGAAGCTTCAACATGGTTTGATTATAATAAAATTATTCTAAGAAAGCTATCAAGATTCTGTCTAGTTAAAGTTTTAGTCAAACTCTAGTTTCATAAAAACTTTATAGTTTAGGCATTTGTGGAACTCTAGATGATTGTATTATTTAAGACTAAGTATTCAAAGTACTCAAATGTTTAGGAAATCTCATCCTTTTAGCCCTGAGACTTCAGGACGTTCTATGCTGGCACTCTTGCATAAACTAGCCTACCAATTCCACTGCAAGGTTCTTAATCACCTTTCAGGGGGGTCCATAAAGCCCCTTAAAGTATACGGAGAACTGTCTGCACATGCAAACACACACATTTTCTGCAGGAAAGGAACAGGACCACTGTTTTTTATCAGACACTCAAAGGCTTTATTGTGACCCTCAAAAAAGGTTAAGAACCACTGCTTCATAAGATTAAAAAAAATACTATAAATAATATGTTCTACTACATGTGAAAATTTATAGTTGTGCAGTTCTCTTTCATACTTAACCTAAATCCCTTTCCATCAGTCAGCCTGAATTTGTTCAGCACCTACTCTGTACCTTGAATAATGTTTAGCATATAAGAGCTCTAGGAAGTAATAAAAATTATTTTATATATTAAAAAATGTACTCTTCATTGAAGCTTAATCTTGTAAGCTTAAAAAGTTTAAGGTAAGGACAACATAAAGCAGTAGTTTTAAAAAATCAGCATGCTGAGAGCATAAAACACAAGGTAGATTGCTGGTAGATGTCCCATGAGACAAGGTATATTAACAGTGATTAGCACTCAATAAATGAAGTTTCATTTCATACCTTCCATAACTTCTTTCTCTCTAGAGTATACTAAAACTCCTACTTATATGTTCAGCTAGATGAGAGAAAGCAAAATTATTTCTAGATGTACCTTTAGATGGAATAACTATAAGTAATTAAGATTGCAATTAAGTAAATTACTTATAACCGTGTTATAATGACTTACAGCTATAACCAATTGATACTATAGTCCCCATCTACTGACAAATAAAAGAATTCTTACAGTTTCTCTGCTTGATTCAGGAAGATGTAAGCCATCCAAAGATTCCATGATAGTTTCTTGAGCAATTAATTTGGAAACACTGAACATCTTAACATTTGATTTAGAATTTCTGGTGCTACTATTCAAAATACTGACTGCAGCTTCATTGTAGGCATCTATCTTCTCATTAGTGATCATCTTCCTATTTTCACTTAACAGATCTTCATAAACAGGATCTACATGTGAAACACGTTTTTAAAAACACATTTTAAAAATCCCTACTGGTAAAAATTGTGAACATGCAAGTTAGTTGATCCACATTTCATCTTTTGTTCTTAAAGTGCAGATGATACCCAGGCACCTGATAATTCATTTGTACATAAAGCTGGCCAAGATAAATAGATTTCCTACCTTACATTTAGTTTTTGAGTCAATCAGTATCTCCCTCAAATTTAAAGAATTTTTGTCCCTTCTCTATGTACACAGCTTTGGGGAAACACTTTCATGTTCTAGCATCTCTTAAGAGTTTAAAAATTTTGGATGCTGGTTTATACTAGGTAATAAGACATCAAAACCAGATTATGGAAGATTGCCTAATTAAGAATAGCAGCCCTTAAAAAAGTAAATAAATAAAGTTGAAAAAAAAAGAACAGCGGCCCTTTTTTTTTTCTCCTGTCACTACTTAATTCTGTAAACTTTGTTCATACAGTGAGGAGTCAATATTATTTAGGATCACGGTCTGCCTATTCTCTTATCACTTACAACGAATAATTTAAATTTATTTTTTTCTCAGTAAGAGAAAGGTTAACAATGAGTCTGTGAATAAAACAGGGATTATAGAACAGATTATCACCACCCTCTCTTATTCTTTTCATTTCGACACTCAACTTGGAAATAATCATAAGAGTTTCTGACAAAAAACTTGAATTGCTAAAATACCCAGGGCATTTCATATTGTGCTAGGCATTAAATAATGGACATTCAATAAACTCTTGAAATGAGTTAACTAACATCTACTTTCTCTTAAAGAATTTCATTACCAAGTATAAACTAGATGGTGTGAATTTAAATATATTCTGTCAATTCAAAAGTATATTTACTTCCAATGATTCTAATATTATGAAAGAGTTATTAATATTTTTTTCTCTATATTTACCAATCACAATAAATATACTTTGTAAAAAACAAAAAGTCAGAGGTAAACATCTCATTTGCCTTTAGGACTTATCTCTTTGTTATATTCTACAACCATTCTGCCTATTGAGGTTCCTTGGAGAATATTTTTTATGTATTTATTTTTTACTTATTATATTTATTAGTCTGTTACTTACTCTTAAAAAAGGAAAGCAAATAACTCAAGTTTATTCTAATCTTGCAAACCTTATTTCAAAATTTATTCTCATAAAGTAATAATTCTGCATCTTGAAACAGGAGATAATAAAAACCTATACCTCAAAATATATACAATGTGACATTTTTTCATTACTCATTCCTTACCTTGTAAGACCCAATAAACATCACTAGTCTTTGCCAATTTTTCTAAAAGTGGTGCTATGGAGGTAATGTTCATTTTATATTGAGAAAGCGCTTCATTGCTACCATTGTGAATCTTGATGGACCACTAAGAAGTAGTAAAAATTAAGCATTAATTGAGTATTTATCACAGAAAAATTAAAGTATATAATTTACTTATTGTAAGGAGGGTTAATATTTTAAGATAATTCCTATTTTTATTCAACATTAGAACAAAATTTGGTCAAATTATTTCATGAAATTTATAAAGGCAGTTAGAAAAAAAGCTGTCATAGAATTAGACTTTCAATGTATAATAGTCAAGAAGAATATAATTTTAGTTATAAAATAATACTGATATGTAACACCAAATTTCCTAACTTCAATCACATCTTTTTATTAAAATCCATCATTATGATTATAATAGAAATAGCAATTAAAAGATAAGTACAATCAAGAATTCTATTTGATATAATTTAACTTTTTCTTAGCATGTCCTTAAGTGTGAAACAACAATCATGATGTAAGAATACAGATAATAACTTACTGTGGCAGCTCCTGCTACAATCACATGGGGTTTTGCAATGGAATCCTAAAGGAAGAAAAATCTCTATTACAGTGTTATATCTAGTTCAGGGAATTAATACAAGTAACATCATTTCATTTCTTTCCTTAAAATTTAAGTTCTTCCCTCTAAATGCATTTTAAATTTCTAGAATTCCTTCTTATTATTATTCCCATTGTTTTTATACAAGATAGACATCCAATGCCTAAAATCTCATATGGCTACACAGTTATACAAGATAGCATGGCCGGGCGCGGTGGCTCACGCCTGTAATTGTAGCACTCTGGGAGGCCAAGGCAGGCGGATTGTTTGAGCTCAGGAGTTCAAAACCAGCCTGAGCAAGAGCAAGACCCCATCTCTACTAAAAACAGAAAGAAATTAATTGGACAACTAAAAATACATATACAAAAAATTAGCCGGGCATGGTGGCGCATGCCTATAGTCCCAGCTACTCGGGAGGCTGAGGCAGAAGGATTGCCTGAGCCCAGTAGTTTGAGGATGCTGTGAGCTAGGATGACGCCACGGCACTCTAGCCCGGGCAACACAGTGAGACTCTGTCTCAAGAAAAAAAAAAAAAGATAGCGTGACGCTTATATGGTTAATTCTTTGGTGTTCTAAAAAAAAAAAAAAAACACTACTGAAATGTAACATGACCTAATATTATTCTGAACTCTGAGTAAATTACTTAGAGTAAAGCTCTTGTGTATTATGTCAGTCAATTAAAAGGTATTCATGGAAACCTACAGGGTACACAGTATAAGTGTTAAATAAAATACAAGGTCAGTGCCCTAAAGAAATATAATCTTTTGGGAAAGCTAAATTCAACATGTATTTAATAAAACAAACTGACAATTATTAAAGACCACATGTCAGAAAAAAGAAAAAGGAGAAATCCCTAGAAATCTTCACCAAATGCAAATTATAATAGTTTCTCATTATCCATGGTTTCACTTTCTGCAGTTTCAGTTACCCACAGTCAACTCTAGTCTGAAAATATTAAATGAAAAATTCCAGGAATAAACAATTCGTAAGTTTTAACGTGTGCATCATTTTGAGTGGCATGATAAAACCTCACACCATCCTGCTCTGTCCTGCCCAGGCTGTGAATCCTCCCTTTGTCCAGAGTATCTGCCCTGTACATGCTCCCCATCCAGTTGTCACTTAGCCACCTCGGCTATCAGATCCACCGTCACAGGATTTCAGTGCTTGTGTTCAAATAACACTTATTTTTCTTAAAAATGGTCCCAAAGCACAAGAGTAGTGATGCTGGCATACTGTTAATTGGTCTATTTTATTATTATGATTATTGTCTTACTGTTATTAATTCATAAACTTTAATATATGTATGTATGTATAGGAAAAAACATAGTATATATTGGGTTTGTTATGATCCCCAGTTTCAGACATCTACTGGGGGTCTTGGAATGTATTTACCATGGATGGGGGGACTACTGTATACTATTTATAATATATAGCTATACTATATTATTAGTAATTATAGATACAGTTAACTATATATATAGTATAACATGTTTATAGTACTTAGTAACTTAACAAAGTACTTTATCTTAAATTATCCCATTTTAATATACAGGGTGTCCCAAAAGTCCTCATACAAAGAGAAAATGGGAAATTGCAGCTCAATGTATCTTTATTTACAAAATATTCATTATAAAATTTTATAAAATTTTTCCACATTCACCTTTAAAGATCTGTAATCCTGCTGTATCCTACACTTCCCCTATTTTAGCACTTGTCACATTGTTTCCTTAATCACCTATATATGCCACCATCCAGAAGCTCTTTGAGGGGAATATCATGTTAATCAGTGTATCAACATTGTCTAGCTTAGTACCTAGAATACCTCAGGTGATTTACAAATATCTGCTGAATAACAATCTACTTAGAGTCCTCTCAATTCAATGTTGTTTTCATGCCTATAGGCATCTATAAAGCGGTTCCAGTTAGTAAGTTATCTTTTTCTTAAACCATAGCTCTTCCGGAAATATTATTTCCTCTGTAAAACTTTCTTAGAACATCACCTATATTCTCACCACCTCCCATCCTAAGTGCTTCTATCCATGGTGCTTTCATTGTCCTTTGTGCTCAATTCTGTGTTAGTCTTTGAATGACCATATCATTATTCATCAATAAGTCACCATTAACTAGACTGAAAATTCCTTGAGGGCTGACATTAGAGCTAATTCCCAGCCACATTCCTATTACTCAGCACGAAGCTAGCAATAGTACATAAAAAATAAAGATGTAGGTCTTTGTATTCTCAGGATCTAGCAGCTTACTATGGAAACAGTAAAAAAATAAATACATACATAGATATTCCTTGAATAAATGAAAACCATCAACTAATCAATCTTATGTGACCAAATGACCATCTACCTAAATAAATTGTATCTTTTCTTTCTCCCAACAATTACAAAGAGTTTTACAACAGAATCTAAGCCTTCAAAACTAGCTTTAGCAAATTATTAGAATCGAAAAATTGGATATATAATATTACTCCAGGTTAGTAAATAACTTAAGGATTTTCTGTGATCTTGCAAGACTTACACATTACAACGTATTGATGTTTGTTTAACTGTGAATTGTTACCACTTTAATGGATATACTTTCAGGTCCAGCACAAATAAATATATAACATATGTTTAAATCATTTTAAATATACACATAACATTATTCTGTCCTCCTGGACATTTAAAAACATATCAATAAAAACAAAACACAGTAAGTGAGTGCAGACCTCAATTTGCCAGAAAGTTGAATTCTAGAAGTTGTCTACATGTTTGTTTTTTAGAAACTTGAAGACCTTTGCTCAAAGAAACAAGGTTAGAAATGGTGGCTAGGTTCCACGGGATCCTACAAAAGCCTATTTGTTATATGATATGGCTGCAACACTAAACAATTACTGTGAAGAGAAACAAAAAAATTAAAAAATTTAAAACTGTTGCAGAACAGGTAATTAAGCAAGACAAGGTCAACAAAATTGAATATTGTTTTATCCATCCCAAATGTAAATGCCTTTGGGAAAGAATACAGGTTTAATTAAAGGACCCACGAAGAGCTATATGGAGACTACTGTAGAGATTGTAAAGTGGACCTGTGAGAGCTTTGGGGTTTTCTGAGGTCAACAGCTTGTTTGCCTTTATATCTGATTTATCTCCAAACATGACTACATGAGCTAAAATGTAGTCATCTTGTCTTCTGCATCATAAATGTAATAATAAAAGAGAATAACGGCTACAAAAACAAGTTTCCTGAAGTACCTGGGCATGAGTTTGAAGAACAAAGTGGAAAAATGCTCAAGGGAATGTCTGTTGTGCTGGGAAGATTACTTGAGTTTGAATTAGCTAAACCATAGCACCAACAAACAGTTTTAAGACTGGAAAGTCTGGGGTAAACATAATTTTCTCTTAGAGTTAAAATGGTGATAGCAGGGCAAACCCTGGATCAATACTTTCTCTTCTCAGTTAAGTGCTAGAATCAGTCCAGCACAGCTTAGTTGCTATCAACAAGGTAAGTATAAAGTATAGGAGAGCAGGACAGGTTAGCAAAGGGAAGAATAGCTAATGCGTGTGGGCTTTTACAATTTGGTTGCTCAAAAAAGAAAAAAAAAAAAGCCTGTATTGTCAAATACCGACCTCAGTCCACACTTTGATACACTGTTTCATTGAACCATTAACTTCTGGATGCCACAGAAAATCCTAAAAGAGAAATGTTAGAAGAAAAGAAAAAGTAAAAGAAACTTTTTGTTTTCAAGTTTCCACACATGGTATTGAAAGAAACTCTTATTTCTACCATTCAAAATAAGCATTCACATTTGCTTACAGGGCACTTAAAAGCAAAACATCACCCTAAGGCATCATCTATCTTCAGTTTGGCAAGAGTCTCACAGTAGTTCTTGTATCCACTTTTGCCTTCCTCTAATCTAGTCTCCACGTATTAGCCAGAGTAATCTTTTAAAAAACTTAAATCTGACCTTGCCACACCCCTGCTTAAGTATTCAGGGACTTTCAATTGCCCTCAGAAAAAAAATTCAGAGTCCTGAAAATTGCAGAGAAGGTCCAGGATTTGGCCTCTGCCTGTCCCTTCTGCCGTTTCTCCTGCCACTTCACCCTTGCTCTCTAAGTGCCCTCTGTGTTCTCGGTCAGTTCCTGGAATGCTCTATGTGTTCCTTTTTCTCTAGGACTTTGCATATACTGTTCCTTCTGCACATAATGCTCATAAACTCTTCCACTGAGCCTAGCTACCTCCTACTTCTCCTTGAGGCCTTAGTTAAAATATCACTTCTTCAAGGAGGAAAACTACTTTCAATTCCTGGCTCTGTATATTCCTAATGTCCACTTTTTCTTTTCTGCCACCCTTATCCCATTTGTATCTGCATGTAGAGAACTATAAAGATCTGCAGGCATGTTCTCATTCATATGTGGAAGCTAAAAAAAAAAAGTGGATCTTATGAAAATGGAGACTAGATTGGTGGTTTACCGGAGGCTGGAAAGGGAAGGGTAGAGGGGAAGAGGAAGGGCAAAAATCCCCCAAGAATGTAAATGTTATTTCTTACCATTGATCTGTACATTAAAAATGGTGAAGATGGTAAATGATACATGTATATTTTACCCCAATAAAAAAGTTTTAATAAAAAAAAAACCTGCAGGCTGTATTAGGTCAAGGACATTTTTGTCCTGATCCCCATTGAATTCTCATTATGATTGGGAATTCAGAAAATTCACATTCATCCTGAACACACAATGGATTCAAAATAAGGTACGATTTTATTTTTCCTGGATAAAATTTTGAGAAATCAGGTTTTTTTCTATTTTATTACAGAACACAATTCATACAAACTTTTATCTCATTATCTTAATATTCGTATCTACTCTCAAGAATACACTAAAATATACTTAGTATGTACAAAGCATTAGCCTCTTTACAAATTAACCAATGCACACAGTTTTGACATTATAATGCCTAGCTTACTATGAACTTACCACTTTAACTGATGCGACCTTGTCTTCAAAAGGAATGTTTTCATGCTGCCATAAAACAAGGAAACAACAGAGAAACACTAATGTATAGATTAAATTTATGTAAATAACTTCCCCCCTTTGCTGCTTTTATTGATTTATTTTCATGCACCAAATTTCAATTATCTATACATACTCAACACAAGGCAAAAAAAACCTACATAGAGAATACCAAAAAATAAGTGACACTAGTTAAATTGTTCATATGTGATCTTCATCATCCAAGATGTAGTTAAAACTTCAACTACAAAAAAGCAGATACATGAATACGCCTATATAAATTACCTTTTTGCCAACCTTATCAGGATTCTAATTTAGTCCTAGTATTACTATCTATGGCAGAGACAGATTACTTCCCTACATTTCCTGAGTCCCTTCAAGTTGGACAGAGCCACATGGCTAGTTCTGGCCAGTGCAATGTGGCTAGATGTGATACAGGTCACTTTCAGGCTGAATTTTCCAAGACAATTCTCTAGTCTCTATCTTATCTTAACCTAATGCAGAAACTGAGGAGACCAAAGGTTCCAAAGTACTCTAGAAAATGGTAAAAATTCTAACAGCAGAAATGCAGAAATCCTTAAATGACCATGTGAAGCAAAGCCTCTTGTCAACTCACCTACGACGTGTAGCACTAAGTGAGAAATTACCTTCTGCTTTGTTAAGACTGCAGAGTGGTTTGTTGCCGCAGCAACATCTAGTCCATTCTCACCAATATAATAATATAGGCCCTGACTAAACAGGAATGGACATATATAACTTGAGGCTATTATAGGTTTCACTGTGAAGACAGTATATACACAGTCCATTTGCAGCTTCACCCAAAGAAAACCACTATCATGCATTTTGTGTTTACACTTTGCTTGTTTTTTAAAAAAATATAATCTTACATATATATGAATCTTTAAATGATATATCGTTTAGTGTTGTTGTTGGCCTTCTCTCCAACTTTTAATTTTGAAAAACTGCAAACTTACAGCAAAATTGACAGAATTAAATGAACTCCCCTAATCCTTTAGTAATTGTGAACATTTCTTATACCAGCTTCATCTCTTTCCCTCTCTCTACACACACATACACTGTATAGAGTTTTTATCTTTTGCTGAACTATGTGAAACCAAATTGCAGAAGTCATAACATTTCACCCTTAAATACTTAAGCATGTATCTGCTAAGAACATGGACATTCTCCTACATAACCACAATACCATAATCCCACATAAGAAATTTGACATTGATAAAATACTATCTCATTTAGTATATAGTCCACATTCAAATTTACCCAATTACCCAACAATATTCTCTTGATAGCTCTTCTATTTTAATCTACATTCCAATTTAAATCAGATATTACATTTCGTTGTTATATCTCTTTAGTCCCATTGAGTCTAGAACATTCCCTGGCCTTTAAAAACTTACATATATCAATTTATTGTATCAATATTATTTTTATTAATATCAAATATATTTATTATGTTTGTGGAGTCTAAGTCAGTTGATGCAATACACCAAGATCTCTAGATTATAAATAGCACGACAGTTACCTTCTTGTACATGTCTCTTAATATACGAGTAAGAATTTCCTTAATAGTTCCATAGATCCATATGCTATACAAGTGTCTACATTCACATGATAATGCAAATTATTTTCTGCAGTGTTTGTAACAATTTAAACTCTCATCAACAGTTTATAAGACATCTACTGATATATACTGTAATACGTCTTGTCAGATTTCATATATTTTGTTATTGTCAGACTTAATTTCTGCCATTAAAATAAGTATAAAATGGTATCTCATCTACAGTCTTAATTTACATTTCCCCGATTACTAATGACATTAAAGATCCTTTAGATTTACATATGTATTCATGTTTCCACTTCAGTAAATGCCTGGGCATGCCTACCCCGACCCCTTTTTGTCTGTCGGGTCGTTTCTTCATTAATTCATAGTTCCTTATATTTCTTGGATATACACTGCAAATATCTTCTCCCAATTGTAGCTTGTCATTTTTCCAAGGTATCTTTTGATGAACAGATACTCTTAATTTTAAGGTATGTGAATTTATCAATCCTTTATTTTATGGGTAGTAATTTTTGTTTCTTTTGTAAGAGCCTAAAACTACCTTGAGGTAATGAAGATATTCTCCTGTATTTTTTCTAAAGGTTTCAAAGTTTTGACTTCCACATTTAAGTCTAAACTCATCTAGAAATGATTTTACTTGATGGTGTGAGGTAGGAATCCAATTTCACTTTTTTCCATGCACCAATTGCCTTTGCACCGTTAATTGAAAAGACCTTCCTTTCCCCAAGGATCTTCAATGGCCTGTCTGTTACTTATTAGGTCTTTGTATACGCATATGTCTATTTTAGAGCTCTAAATTCTATTCCACTGGTTTCTTTAACTCTATACCAATACCACACTGTCTTAATTACTATAGTGTTAAACTAAATCTTGATATTGCAGATCAAGTCCTCTCAACCTTGTTGTTCAGATTTTTTTTTTTTTTTTTTTGGTTATTCTTGGTCTACTGGCCTTCTATACAAAATTTAGAATCAACTGGTAAAGTTCCACAATAAATTCTCTTGAGATTTATTGGGGATTACATTGAGCCTACAGATCAATGTGGGAATAACTGACATCTTTACAATATTGAGTCTTCCCATCCAGAAATACAGTATATATCTTCTATTTAATTATGTCCATTTTATACTGTCTTTCAATAAAGTTTTGTGGCTTTTCTGTATACAGATTGTCCACATTTGTATTATTCCTATGTAACATAGTTTTTGTTACTACTGTACATGGTATATTTTAAAAACATTTTTTAACTCTATATTGTTGACATGCAGATATTCAATTAATTTTTAATAGCTTTACTGAGATATCAGAATTTATTTTTGTATGTTCATCTTATAATCAACTACCTTGTTAAAATCTTTATCTACCTTGTTAAAATCTTTATTATTTCTAATAAATTTTCTATGGATCCTTTGGGATTTTCTATGCAGAGAATTGTCTTATGGAGTCCTAAGTTTATTTTTTCCAATTCTTACATCTGTAAATTGTCTTTCTTTGGCAAGAACCTCTAATACAACGTTGAATCGAAGCAGCAGTAATGGACATCTTTGTCTTTTTCCTGATTTTAATGGAAACGTGTCTAACATTTCACTATTAAGAACATTTACTGTAGACTTCTAGAGTTTATCAGCTTAAATTTTAATGTAAAGTAACTTACCTAAAAGAGAAAGAATGATGCCAACTCTCTGACATTGTTGGGACTTGCTTAACGGCATAATATATGGTCAAAAAGATCTTTCATATCTGCTTTGAGAAAATATATTCTCTAATTTTGGAGTACATTCTCTAAGTTACTGAGCTATAAGCTTGTAAAATCATGTATGTTAATTGTCTCCTTAAGTTTACTAGTTTTATTTACCTATCCTATTATTAATTGAGAGAGCAGTGAGCAATTCTCCCACTATGGAGGATTTGTCAATTTCTCATTGCAATTATATTAATTTTTGCTTTATAAATTTTAAACGTAATTTATTAGATATCTACAAGTTTAAATCTTAGTGATTTGAACTCTTTGTCATTAGAAAGTGACTTTCTGTATCCCTAATAATGATTTTTACCTTAAAATCTATTTTATATTGTATTAATATGGCTTATCTTTCTTCAATAAGCATTTGTCTGGTAAATCTTTTTCATTTTTAATTAAAACCTTCCCAAGTCCTTTTATTTTATTAATAGATATGTCTTTTTAAGCACCAGAAAGTTCTTTTCAAAAGCAATCTGGAAATCTGTGTTTAGCTCACAAGTTTAGGCTACTTGTGTTTATTTTGATTATAAATATGTTTCTACCATCTTAGTTTTTGATTTCTATCCTCCCTACATACACATAATTTTTATATACCTATATGTAAAAACAGATTTTTACATATTTGTGTGTATATATGTATATCATGTGTGTGGATGGGTATATGTGTATAATACATATTTAGCATTAGATGAGTATATTTTTGTTTAATTTTTTTCTTCTTCTGCGTTGTAATTTATACATTTTAATTCTGTTATTTTAGTCTTTACCCTTGAAGTGTTCCTGTACATCTTTAACTTAAGTTTTAAAGGAAGACAATATCTTAGAGCGTACAGAGTACATTAGAACACTTTAATTGTGCCCATCTCCCTCTGACTTACACGGTATTATTGGCCAGTTCTTTAGTTCTGTCTTTTCACTAAGTGCAAAAAGACACTATTATTTTACACAGTGTTTAGATTAGTTACATTACTATTAGTTTACATACATGTTTACTATTTTCTTTAACCATTGCTTCTTTTTTTTTTTTTTTTTTTTT